>CAUYON010014645.1:0-25145 GCA_963573935.1 Arctocebus calabarensis | reverse complement strand
TTTTTTTACTGCTTTGTTTTCCTTTCTCTCTAATTAAATCCTATCTTGCCACTGATCTGAAGTCCCTGGGTTCATTGTTTGAATTCCCAAGACCAAGAACCTACTGAAGAAGAAATTCTGGCAACAGTATCTCCAAAAAGGGAGGAGGACATAATGAGGTGTGTCTGACTTCTCATGGCTAGTAATTCAATTTTAGGGATCCCCTTAGCTAAAAGGGAGTCCATTCAGTCAGCTGCTGTTGGGGTGGGGGGAGGCCTAAGATTTTATTTAGTTCACAATATTTTTTCTAAAAGGGATAAAAGCATCTTTTGCCACTATGCATATCACACTCTTGTGAATGTCCCCATGGAAATGGAAAACTAATAAAATTTGTATGCTTTTCATTTGTTAAAAAAAAAAAAAAAGACATAGCTCCTTTCATCCAAGAGACTATAATAGGTAAAGCAAGCATAGTGCAGGGAGGTGGCGCACAAGAGAGAAGCATTAACTGAAACTGGAGTGTGAAAAAGGAGAAGCAGAGGGTTGAAGGCACAGGAAAGCTTCACAGAGACAGTGATATTAAAGCTTGGTTTTGAAAAAGAGTGTCCAGGGGGAAATCACCAGTGAAATATTTCATGTAGAGAGAAACAGGATATGAAACAACATAGTGATATTACTTTATATAGTTTGCTTTCTTTAGGGAAACTTAAATATTATTCACTGTTGTTAGAGTGAAAATAATGTGTGACTACAGAAAGGGGTAAAGGCAAAAGAAAGAAAGGAAAGGGAAAATGGAGTAAGTGGGGGAAAGGCTGGGGAAGTCAGGAGGAGGGAAGCCATCTGCCCTTCTGGTCATAAAGAAGCTGTTTACACCGCTGGGTGGCTAGGCAGTGGATGAAGAGTTGTTGACAGTGATAACCTTGAACAATTCTCTGGTAGTAAGGACACAGACTGCATCCAGTGTGGCAGTTCCAGGGTCAAATAAGTTAGACAGAAGTTTGAAAATCAAGCAACTATAGAAGAGTTTTTTTGTGAAAATGAAATGAATTTGTTCAATAGCGATGACTGTCTTCAAATATTTTACAGAAGTGCAATGAGACTTTGGCTTCATGCACCTTTAGAAGGCTGGACTAGGAATGAGTGGAACGTTTCAAGCACATGTATTTGGACTTCATAAAAGGCAGAACTTTCTAACAGTCAGAGCTGCTCACAGATGAGCTGGGCTATGGTGAGAGTTGGAAAGCATCACCTTCATAATGGACGTGTTCAAAAAAAGGTGTATCACACCTGTCAGCGATGCTGTTGAGTCAATTACTACATTGAGAATGTAGATGATCTTTCAAAGGTTCCTTCCAAGTTAAAAATTCCACAATGAGGGTCACAAATGTCAATAGATTTAAAGGTTGGGCAGGTAACATCAATGTACAAAGTGCTCACATAAAATTATAAGAGTCATCAAGATTGAGAGATTGTTGCTAAACATACCAAGAATATATAACAATGTCCTCATTTCTCTAAAACATAATGAAACTATATATGAGTCCAAAACAACCTGTCTGTGGACCTAATTTGGCATACTGGCATCCAGCCTGTGGTCTCTGCTTTATAACACCTGCCTGAGGTCTGAGTCCTGGTCTAAATTCTATGACTCATTATCTTTATATAGTCCCTGATCTTCAGCCAGTTCTGCCTTCATAAATCTGTTTTCTCATCTATTCCAAGAGGGTTTAGATGATCTCTGGGTCCTGCCTATGCTATGATTTATCTCTCGACTATAGGCACATGCAGAAACCTGAAAGGAAGGAATAGAAGTTTGGTAAGCAGAAAGCAATACTCTAGTTTGTGTCTTTATTCTTAAAGGGGCATTGTACCTACGGAGCTCTGTGCCAGAATGAAGGAGTTCTTTGTGAGTAAGGATTATGTCTTAATCATCTTTCTGGCTCATTTTTTTGTTTCCTTTCTTAGAAATACACTGAAATGCACAGAGAGTAATCAACCCATGCACCCACCACCAGAATTAATAAATTGTTATGTGTGCATCATATTATCTCTTTTTAATAAAATATTAAAGATGTGACTAAATCTTCTGTGGATACCTCTGCAGTCCTATTTACCTCCCTGCCTCTCTAGAAATAGCCTCTGTCATGAAGAGAGTTTGCATTACACTTTAGTAGACGTGTATTTGTTGTACCATAAACAACACACAATGTTTTCTTATGTCTTAAATGCTTACATAAATGGTGTCATACTCCACATATTTATTTGGACTGCCTAGTACTTCTTTCCCTCAATAGCACAACCCTAGAGACCCACCACGTTGATAGATACACATTTAATTCATTAATTTTCATCGCTAAGGAGCATCATATCCTATTACAGACTGCAATTGATTTTCCTCACTATTTAAACTCTTTCCAGTTCTTTGTTTATATGAAAAAATTGCACTAAACATCCTTATACATGTTTCCTTTGCACATGCCTGACCAGGTACGTACTGTGCTGCTTTACTAAATATTGCCAGGGTGCTCTCCAAGGTGTGTGCCAGTTTACACCACCTTTCACAGAATGCGTGGGTTTCTATTTTTGTCTAATCTGGTCAACATTTGGTATTTCTCAGACTTTAAAAAATGTTGCCTATGTGATGGGTGAGAAAACCCACTGAGGTTTTAAACTGCATCTCCCTGATTAGTGTGAGGTCGGGCAATTTCATCTTTATTGGCAATTTTGGCTTTCTCTTCCATGAATAATCTATTCAAATCTTTTGCCTTCTGTTCAGCTGAATGATTTTTTTTTTCAGGAGCTAACACTCTGGAGTTGGTCTGCATGAGTTATAAATTTGTCACTTAATAGCTATGTGTACTTAGGTGTGTGACTTAATCTCTTTGTGGCTCAATGTCTTCAAATGTAAAATGGAGATAAAAGTAATATCTCTTAGGATTATTATGGTGGTTTAAAAGAGTTAATATGTATTACCGAGTTAGAAGGAACCCTGACATATAGCAAGTCCTTAATAAATGTTAGCTATTATTATTATCTTATTAGTAGAAAAATGTTCTTTATATATTCGGGATTGATTCTTTATTATGGATGTTACAAAACTTTTCTTTGCTTTTTAGCTTTGTTAACTTTTGTCTTGCAGATATTTAAAATTTTAATGTAAATTTATCAATTTTCTTTATGATGGTCCTTTATTCTATGTAATTAAACATATTTTTCTTCACAGGGTCATAAAATTGTCCTTTTATATTTTAAAACTAGCTTAAACAAATTTAAGCCATTAATCTACCTGGAACTTATTTTTACTTAGTGGTAACTCAATTTTCTTTTTTTCTATATGGATAACTAATTATTTTAATAAGCTCTGATTTGTGAGGCCACTTTTCTCATAAATCAAGTTCTCATATGCCCCAAGGTCTATTTTTAAGCCTCAAGTCTTTCTAATTAATATATTTTTAACTGTGTAAAATACCACACTGTTTTAATTACTACAGTTTTATAATATTTCTTTTTACTCAACAGAGTAAGTTCTCTTAATTCTTTCTCATAACTTTCTTGCCTTTTCTTAAACATTTTCTCATAGATAGGAATTTTGAAATAAGGTTATCAAATTCAATGGGAAAAAATTTATTGGAACTTTTATTGGAATTACATTAAATTTATAGATCAATGTGAGGAATAATTTAAAGTACATGTTTCTGATGTTGAGCTTGCATATAGTAACCAAGATTCTTTTTGACCTTGTATAGTTTTATAATTTTCTTTAATAAAAGTATTAAATACCATTTGTTAGATATTTTTCCTAAGCACTGTGTAAATTTGAATGCAATGGGGAATGGGCTCATTTTAAAATAACATTCTCTATTTTCCAATTACTGTTAAATAAAATCTCACTAATAATTTTCATATGTTGATAGTATTTTCAGCAATCTTCTTGAACATTTTTTTCTAAAAGGTTTGCCTGCAAATTCTTTTGTATTTTGTATACAAACAATGATACCATCTGCAAATAACAATTATGCCATTTTCTTTCCAATAATTATATCACTAATTTATTTTTATTGCATTTTTGAATTGTCTAGAGCTTCCAGGAACTGCTACATAGAAGCATAATAAAGTTTCTTGTCTTGAGTTTAATGTGAATGCTTCTATAATCTGAATGCAAAGTATGGCAGTTTCTATATGTGTAGGATAGATGTTCTTTTTCAGGCTAAGGAAGTTTCTTTCCATTGCTAATGTGCTAACAATTTTCTTAATTTCCAAATGGATATTGACTTTTATCCAAATTTTTCTACATTCATTGAGATGCTTATGTGGGTTTTTTCCCCTTTTTTATACATGTATTGAATTACATAAATAGATTTTCTAATGTTGATACATCTCTGTATTCTTGGAATAAATAGTTTCCTCAGGATGTACTCTAAGTAAAATACAAATTATTATAGTTTGTTCTTCTATGCCATAGTGAAATGGAACAATACACTTAGTTTTTTTGTACTTTCTGTGTCTATTTTTGGTATCACACAATATTTTGTACTCTTTATCCATTTGCTGAGATTGTATCAGATAAAATTATAAGTTTCTGATTGGCGGTAAAATCTCTCTATAAAATTATGTGGGCTTTGTATCTTTTGTAGGGAGAAATTTTTATTACTGATTCAATCATTTTTGTTAGAGATCATTATTGTCCCAATATTTGGGAAGGCCTACTTATATTGATTTTATTTTACTATAGTAATGGAAAATGTTCTGTATGATATAAATTATTTGGAGGTATTTAAGACCTTTTGTAAGCTAATATGTGGTCAGCTTTTAAAAATGATGAATGTATGATTAAAAATCGTATGTGCTTCCAACTCCTTGGACATAAGAATATAGCCAGGTTACATTATAGTAGGATACATTATGTTACTTAAATCTTCTGCATCCTTACTAATACACATGTACTTATTAGGAAGGATTATTGGGATCAAAACCTGGAGAAGAAAGATGGAATTGGGCAGAAGAAGATGTTAAGCTGTCGTGTAGTTTCAACAAAGACCTAAGATGACCCCATGATGAGCTCTAGATCTGGGATAGACCTTCAGAGTCACATTTCCCACCCCCTCCCCCAGGCAAGGGCACCAGGACTTTTTATCCTCTAGCTGGTCAATCATTGGATGTGGGATGCCCTGGAAAGAAGGGTGATTTGGGATAAGGAAGTTTTTTTTCAGGAAAGGTGACTCCCAAAATCTTACAGCTGACAGCTGTCTTCCTTCAACACTCCCAGGAGCTAGTAGGGTAAGCCCTTCATTCATAAAAAAGGGAGCCAGGCAGCATGTGGCAGTATTCACAGCAGACCACACCTTAAGTTGCCCAGATTCACTTCTTCATATAGATTCTGGGAGTACCTCTTCTAGAAAAACTTAAAAAGAAAAAATATTGTAATAAACTACAGCCCCTACTACTGTTGCTTATGTCAATGTCATAACTGATGTTCATCATCTCCCTTTCCCACTATCTATTATAAATATTCCTCCCTCTCAGCTGCACCTGTAGTGGTTTTGGAGACTGACCTGGTGATGTGTACCAGAACTTCATCCCTGTGGGATGTAATTCCCTCCCTGGCTCCCATGATCTTCTCAGATCAGAGTTATGCACTCGTTCATTATCAAAATTTGGTATAGGAGTAGTAAAAAACATGCAAATGTATCATCTAGCTGCTAAATATATTCCTCCTGCTCTCATTGTGTAACAGCATCCTGCCCACTTCTGCCAAGATGGTAATTCATTTTCTTACCTGCTAATCCATGAATATGAATCATCCAAAGTACAAGATAGGAGCGATAGCTGGACTCCATTAAAATTCAGCAGCCTTTCATAACATCTCATGTTTAAACCAGATTAATAATCCCAAATACAGTTTCCAGACATGGAATATGCTGCCTCCAGAACCCTAAGAAGCCTATCAGATATTTTACTTCCTTCTTCATGCTGAATTTGTTCTTTATTTGGGAAAGACAGATGATGTCATAAACATCACGTCCCATAAACATATTCATCATGTCATATAACAGGCCCTGAATCTTCATAAGGGTTATCTCTGACTTTCTGGAGCACATGCTTCTTAATAAATCCTCCAACTAGCATCCATTTTTTGCTTACCTGGTTCCATCAGCATGATGTCATCAATATATGAACAAATTTAGTATTCTGTGTGGACATCTAGATGGCCTACCTCTCTTTCTACTATATTCTAACACAGGGCAGAAGAATTAACACAGTCCTGAAGCAAACTTATAATGTATCCTGCTTTCCATTTTAAATAAATGAAAGTACTATCAGTGCCTCTTTCCTTAATTATGAAGTAGGAGGTATTTTTTAGATCAGTGGAAATATGGCTCCATATCATATATGTGACACTATGTTAGCCTGTTCCAGAAAACATAGCACATCCACCATTGGGTCTAACATTTGGTATCGTTTGCGGTGGTCCACTATAATGGATATGTCTTTGTTTTTTGCAGAAATCAAATTGGTGAATTAAATGGAGACTGATGAGACCATTAATCTTATACTTTTTTAGTGGACTTTAAAGGTGGCACTAACTTTAGCCATTCATACTGGACAATTATTTCTTATTTAATTTACTATCTTAAAATAGGTGAGGGGTGAGGTAGTTTCATAGCTTTTTGACTTAACATTTCCCACTAGAAAGTTATTATCCTATAAGCTAAAAACTCAGTGTGTCAGCGATCAAGTATATCTATTACAAATTACAAATCGAAGTCTATAGAAATGACCACAGGATGGGTTCACAGATATGATAGACCCACTGTGAGCTGAATTTGGCTATGCCTGGTCCTAATTCTGACAGAGGTATCATGATGACCCTTTGGCATTAATATCAACTTGTCTCCAAAAGTCCTCAAAATGTTTGAATATTTCTCTTTCCCCAGAAGGCAGCTACTCAGTAAAGGCAGTAGGTCCCTTGGGGAAAAGTCTGAAGTAGCCATTTCCATGCACATTTGTTGTAATATTAAAGTGTTTCTCTCTTCTTTCGTCAATGTGTTCTAGTCTGAAAACTAGATATTGGATAGGAAATTATAATTTTTATTGGAATGACTACTCTCAGTCTTCTGATCATCATCTTTGAATTCTTTTGATTTTGAAGATAGAACAGCACTCTTACTGGCTATTTCTATGGTTTGGATGTATACTGCGAAGTTCATGTGTTGTAACTTAATTCCTAATGCAACTCTTTTGAGAGTTACAACCTTAAAGAAACAGAGCCCTCATGAATTGATCAATACCATTATTGCAGGAGTGGGTTAGTTATCGTGGGAGTGGGATCCTGATAACAGAATAAGTTTGTCCCCTTTCCTCTTCACCTCCCTTCTCTCTTTCACTTGTGCAAGCACAAGCACCCTTGCCCTTCTGCCTTCTGTATGGGATGATGCAGCAAAAAGATCCTTTCCAGATGGAGGCTGTTTGACCTTGGACTTTCCAGCCTCTAGAGATGTAAGAAATAAATCTCTGTTCTTTATAAATTGCCCAGTCACAGGTATTCTATTATAGTCACACAAAACAATACTAAGACAGTTGCATGTATATTTTATGCCTAGAAATGCCACATTCCATTAACCATCTCCATAACTTGGTAAAAGTCAGGCCCTATGGCTTCTCCTTTAATCTTGTCCCTTATTATAATAATTGTACTCATCTCATTTCTGAGTATAAAATGTTGCTATTTGACCTGTATTGTTTAGGGATGATCTCAGTATCCTCTTTTCTCTGTATTAATGAATATCTGTAATTTTTTTTCTTTCCATCTCCCCTGTCTTATAGAAGAGAGCCACTGCTGAATTTTATAATTATGCTGATGTTTTTCCCCACCAGTACACTAATAATTTCAATAACTGATGTATGAGACATAGTCTTCTAATACTTTTTCTGGTCTTACATTAAATATAGTCTCTAAATTGGCCACTTCTATAAGCCTTTTAATTCCTTTTATCCACCTCTATAATAACCATTATGGTTTTTATTCTTCCCTTTATGTGCAGCATCGTTTTTTCCAAGTTTTGAGAAACCATCATACTTCCTTATTCACGAGTTCTCCTGAGAGTCCTAGCCAGGGTGTTAATGTCTGCATCCCTATAATGCACCTCGATATTATTTTTATGCAAATTTATCTTCCTTATTCTTGAATCAGAAGTATTTGATGTACTCTCCCATCTCCTCTGCCAGATGCTAGTAAGTCCATAGTTCTCTTGGAGCTTAGTCCTTATCCCTTACCTAATAGGCCCAAGATCCTTTTGTATAAGTTTTTATCATAACTTAATATGGCCATGTTATAGTCTCACTTAACCCTAGTTATGAGCTCATTGTTCTTTAGGAGAGGTGGGAACAGAATCTGTAGGTGAGGTGAAGATATTTGTGCTATCTCTGTGCCATGTCATATATCTTGGCCAGTGTCCTGACCTTGGCATAGCAACACTGCCAGGATTAGTAGTCTAACTTTTAGAACTTGACCTTGATCTCCTCCTATGTGTGGGTCATTATGAAAGTTTTGAGTTACACAAAAATAAAGAAATGTAAAATCTGTACAGAGAGAAAAAATGAAGCCCTCCCAGCAATAACAATAAGCCAAGCAAGTTGAAACTTGTATGAGTGAATCAGAAAGGACACTGTCAACCGTGTTTCTTAGAAGTGAAATAATGGACCATAACACAGTCTGTCTCAAAACTTTTGTAATGACCCAAGTAATTAAGTCCTGGACCTAGTCCTTACGGTTCTCTGCCATTTTGCTCCAGGAGATCACAACTTCTTTGCATTTGACCTCCAACTTTCACACTTGACTTTTATTTTTTTTTTTTTTTGTAAGACAGAATTTATTCACAGAAAAGAAAGAAAAGAATACAGAAAACATTAAGGCTCCTGGTAGAGGAAGAGAATTCTAGTGGGGAGAGAGAAGCTCTCTCCGTTTCTCTCCCAGTCTTTCCCCGTCTCCTCCTTTAGGTCTTTAGTCTCAGGGTATATATAGGTGTATGGGTTCCTTGGCCAGGAAACGAATGAATACAGTCCCTTCTGCCAGGGGCAAGGTGAATGAACGTATCAATGAATGGATACAGTCCTTTCATGGAATTGAGGCCTAGGAAATTCACAAGAAATTGACCTAGGCATAGGAGATGGGGGTTCCACATTTAGTCCTAAGTGTGAAGTGAAGGGGACACCAAGGCACAGGTGTCTCCTCAGCAGTTGTCCAGCCTTTTTGGCAATTGGAGCCTCTGGTGGAGGTTGGAGGGTCCCCCTCCTTGCAATTTTATATAATTTTCACCTGTCAAGGAATCCTGATCTTTTAAAGAAAATTTTTCCAATCATTAAAAAATGTTACAGATATTCTTAGCTTGCTGGCCACACAAAAAGTGTGACAAGCTGAATTTAGCCTGTAGATGATAATTATTGACTCCTAGTCTAGAGCAGTGCCTCCTGAATTGTTCAGTAGAACAAGATCATTTCATGAGCTGTTAATAGGCATTCAGAGAAAATAAGTCTGGGAGCTGCTACACACCCCATATCCTAGTTAGAGAGTCGCAGTGTATAATTGCATATTAAAGGCACTGAGAAGGCCTGCAGGAAAGAAGCATGTTCAATACGTTTGTGTTGTTTATTACATTTCCCAAACTTGGTCATGAGAATCTCCCTCCTGCTTATTTCTCTTAGCCTTCTTCTTCCTCCCCCTTCTCCTTCTTCTTTCTCTCCTCCTCCTCTTCCTCCCTTTCCTCTTCCTTCTTCACTACAGACCTGTATTAAATTATACATTGTGTATTCTGAAGAAACCAGATTGGGAACTGTTGGTCTCAAGGCACAAAAGCTGCTCCTGAGGGTACAGTTTGATAGTGGCAGGAGGAATTCAAGTGAGGCTTGTGGAGGAGCTGGAGTTTACGTTTATTAACTTTCTTAGGAGTTTGATGTCAGCCGGCCTCACTTTCTTTTCCCTGATGAGCTGTCCTCTTGAGGCATATGTGCCCTTGTTGGGGGGGAGGGGGTTCAACTCTGAGATGGAAGTGACTGTTGGGGAAAAGCTCTGCCCGCTTAGGTTCTAGGGTCTTTAATATTCCTCTGTGGACAACTGACTCTTGATCCCCATCTGTCTTAATCGATGGCTGGAAACACGGGATCCAGCCTGGACTCTCGTCTTTCCTTCATACCCACAGCTAATCCATCAGCAAATCCTTCTCAACTCTGCCTTCAAATGCACTTGGACCCCAGTCCCTTCTCGTTCATGGCTGTTGTTGTGGACCCAACGTGTCCCCTCAAAATCCTTACATTGAAACCTTAACCACCAGTGTGATGGTTTTGAAGTCAGGGCCTTTAGAGGAGATAAACAGTTTAGATGACAGGATTGGTCCTGCCCCATGACAGGCTCCTGGGTGGTGGTCTTCAGGATGGTCACAATGGCTCATTCCCCCTCCTCTAGCTATTTAGTGACGTGCACACAGAACAGGCTTATAATTTATAATGTTGGCTGAAGAGGAAAAGCTTGCTCTGCCCTGTGAAGATTCACTGATATTAACCGATACCAGGTACAAGGATAGGAGAAAAGGCCTATAAGTCTGAACACGCGTGAGCAAGGGACTCATGCGAACAGGAGGGTCAAAGGCCAGTGGTCGAAGCTTATGTACCCTCTTGTCGGGGAGAGGGAGGAGGAGGCAGGGGTGCGATGGGTGAGTAGTCAGTGATTTTTAGGGGAGCTCAATGGGCCTGAAGGCCTGACAGTGGTTTATAAATGATTATGTTTGGACACTGAATGGGACTGAAGCACGAACAATAGATTGTGGGCAGTCTGGGGAGGGAGGGGTGAGGGGGCACTGCGCTGTGACACAGGTTGTCTTCTAGTGTAGGTGCAGTCTCTCAGATAATCCTTCAGAGCAGTCCCCAGGTTACAAACCAGATAGGTTCTGAGGTCTGTTCTTAGGTCGAATTAGTACGTAAGTTAGAACAGTTGCATTTACCTGTTTCTTATCACCTAAACTTCCATTCTTAGGTTGGATGTTTGTAACTGCCGGTAGATAAAAAGTCCACGTGGGTGCGGTGGTGAATTTCAGTCTCTTCTCTTGTGTTTAATCTTCCTTGGTTATTTGATGAGATTCCTAGGGAAGGGGTTTAAGACTAGTGCATTTATTTTAGCAAGAAATTTCCTCAAATAAAGAAATTCTAGAGAAACCCATCCCTCTGTATTTGGGGGAGGAAAAGAACTAAGAGAAGATTAGAAAATTCTTGATTAAGAAGCAGCTTCTGAGGCTTCTGATTTCCTTTAATTCAAAAGTGCTCAGCACCATATGGGGAAGTGTCTTTCTCTGAGCCCCAACGATAGATACGTGTGTGTGTGAGCACACGCGTGTGTGCACATGTATGTGGAGACGGGAGGGTGGAGGATTTGGGTTATTTTATAAGCGTTTGTCACAAACACATAGAATGAGCCAATCCTCCACTTGAGAACAGCTGAAAATGAAGGGCATAAACCATGTCAGAAGGCATTAACAGGACAACTGAAGAAACTTAGGGACAAGATCGAGGAGAGGAATAAAGTAAAGAAAGGTGAGCCAGGTTTGTGTCACTTTCCCCTTGGTGTCCTTCAGAAGAGGGGGCCAAGAGAGTGAGAAGCTAACAGAGCTGTTGGCAAGTGGGTAGGGGACAGACCTCGGCGTTCAGGGTCGGCAGGGACCGGAGACCAACACTCTTAGGGGGGTGAGAGGCCACAGTCTAAGGGCCAACCATAAATAGTCTGGCCTTCGCAATAAATGAAGCCAGATTCGATCCATTCCAATCTCAGATGGGGTTAAGATTAGGGATTGCTGGTACCCATAGTAAATTTCATTTTTCTGGAAAAAGGTAACACCCTCCTAGATCTTTATGTATTTCATATACAATGTCTGGCATGTAATCAAAATAACCTGTTACAAGACAATATCATGGAGGTGGAAGGGAGGGAGAGAGGGTGAGAGTTATTGATTTAAAGGCAAAAGAAACATACCAGCAGGGAACTAAAATAGTGTATTTATTTATTTATTTATTATTATTATTTTTTTTTTTGAGACAGAGCCTCAAGCTGTCACCCTGGATAGAGTGCTGTGGCCTCACAGCTCACAGCAACCTCCAATCCCTGGGCTCAAGCGAGTCTCTTGCCTCCGCCTCCCAAGTAACTGGGACCACAGGTGCCCGCCACAACACCCGGCCATTTTTTGGTTGCAGCCGTCATTGTTGTTTGGCGGGCCTGGTCTGGATTCGAACCTGCCAGCTCAGGTGTAACGTGGCTGGCGCCTTAGCCCGCTGAGCCACAGGCACCAAGCCTATTTATTTATTTATTTTTGAGATAGAATTTCACTCTCTCACCCTGGGTAGAGAGCCATGGTGTCATAGCTCACCTCAAACTCTTGGGCTCAAGAAATCTTCTTGCCTCAGTTTTCCATTTTTAGTAGCGACAGGGTCTTGTTCTTGCTCAGGCTGGTCTTGAACTCATGAGCTTGAGCAATCCACCCCCCTCAGCCTCTCAGAGTGCTAGGATTACAGGCGTGAGCCATCTTGCCCAGCCAAAATAATAGATTTAAAATAATTATGCTTAATATAGTCAAGGAAATAAAAAAAGATTGAGGATGTTGGCAGTGAACTAGAAAGTATAAAAGAGAATCAAAAGAAAAGTTTTAGAAATGAAAAATATATGACCTAATTATGACTCCAAAGTTTAAAACGGATTAGACACAGATGAAGAAAAAAATTAGAGAACTGGGAAAAGAAAAACATCTAGAAGGAAGCACAGAGAGGAGAAAGCAGAGAACAGCTGGAGATACCAGGATGCAGATACAGGGTATAAGAAGCACGCCTTTGAAGTCCCAGAAGGCGGGAAGGCAGAACATGAGACCAACAGTATTTGAGGAGATGACTGAAAACGTCCCGACAGGTGGCAGGCATCAAAGCACACATTTCAGAAGGACTTTGAACCCCAAACGAGACAAGTAGGAAGAAAACCACACCTAGGTGTATCAAGGTAAAAGGTGACCAAAAAAAGACAAAGGGAAGACTTAAAAAAAATAAAAATCAAATCCAAATTTCTGACAATGTCCAACAAAGGCCACACGACCTGGCCCTGCTTCCTGAGTCATTGTCACCACCTTGTACCTTGTGTCTCCATTCCAGCTTTCTTGCTTGGATGCTCCTGAACACAGGAAGCTTATCTCCAGGTCGGGCCTGCAATTCCCTCCGTCTTCCCTCTTCTTCCCAAGGTATTTATTGGGCTACTTCCCTCAATTTATTGAGCTCTCTGTTCAAATGTCACCCCCTCAGGGATGTTTCCAATGACTACTTGAAGAACCCTGGTCCCTCCCCCCCCCGTGACTCTGTCTCCCCCCATGGGATTATTTTTCTTTGTTACCTGACATATTAATGACTATTTAAATAGTATTTGGTCTCTGTCGCTGGCATGTGAGCTAGGAGGGCAGGGATTTTGTGGTGGTCACTATCGTATTCAGAATGCTTAGCACAGTGTTTGGCAAAGAATAAGCCCTCAATAAATATTGTTGGAGACATCAGTGAGTGAAAGGATGAATGAGGGAAAACTTGGCCCTTGCTAGGTAGGTGCTGTGGGGAGGTAAGAGAATCCTCCAGTATCCCACACCCTCAGACGCAGGGTAGTTCCTTCTGACGGGTACATCGAGGGGCTGTGACTCTCCAGGGAACGGAGAAAGAGTTCTTTGCAGGTAGTAGACTATTGCTTCCCCTCCCTATGAAAGCAAGCAAGCAAACAAAACAAAACAAAACGAGACAAAAAAATGTATATTGGCAAATTTTAGGAGCCTGAGGGAAGTCAGGCCCTTTTCCGAAAAGCCGACGTTTATTGTGGCTAGGGTTATTATGTGTTTTGTGAATTCTGACTCTAACTTTGAAAATTTTGTCCCAGTCAATTAACCTATTTTAAAAGAGCTGGTCAATGCAATAGAGACCTTGTTCCCTAAGATAATTGAGATGGAACTGAAAAGACATTTAAAAAAATTTTAAAAAGCCCTTTTATTTAATTGAACAGCTTAAAGGCAAAGGCATCTGTTACCATAATGATGGCCTTAAGGACGCCAACAACAAGTAAATATGCCCATGAGGTCTCGTCCTGCTTTCCTCCTTCCAGATACCCTTGGGTGACCTGGGAGTAAGTGGCTCTGAGTGTCTGCTGGTGTCGTTTGATAAGTTCAGAGGTTAAGCGGCACTCAGGGTTCAGGGCACTAATATCTGATTTGTTAGACATGAGTTTCCTGGAGATAGAGATGGGAGGGCTCGGTGCTGAGGCCAAATTTCCTCTTGGGATGACTTTTGACCCCATTTTTCCTGGGGTAGCTGACACACACCGCCTCCGTCTGTGCTGCTGGGTCAGTTTACACCAGGAGTCATCTAGCAGGGCCTGCCGCTGGGAGGGCAGGGCCACTTGGGGCTAACACGTCCGTGCTGGCCTCTAAGCAGTGGCTCTGGTCTCCACCATGCACGAGCATTTGCAGATTTCAGAGCGCCTGAGGCAGGAGGAGCAATAGGAAGATGCTGTAATACAGCCTAGAGTTAGGCTCTGCCAAAGTGGCACCTGAACCTTCCCTGCCACGCTGTGCACGTGCTGGCGGGCCCCTCCCCGAGAGACGCTCCTTTTCATCTCTGGGATGAAAGGGGACGC
Organism: Arctocebus calabarensis; assembly: GCA_963573935.1. NCBI lineage: Eukaryota > Metazoa > Chordata > Mammalia > Primates > Lorisidae > Arctocebus > Arctocebus calabarensis. The sequence goes on along the minus strand of CAUYON010014645.1, from coordinate 10,477 downwards.
CCAGCCTGCCCCTCGGCTCCTTTTGATCTTCCTCGCAGGTTTCAGATGGAGACAGGTTTTGTACTGAGGATCATCGTCACTTTGCAAATCAATGTGCAGGAGACTTTTCAGTGTGACCCGACTTTTCTGATGGCAGCATAATGTCAGAGACACTCTAGTTCCTGTGCCCTGGTTGAGGTGAATGTGGAAAATCTCCAGAAAGAACTCTATTAGATTTTCATTCTAGGTATCCTGGGGCCATCCCATAAGGGTTTGCAGGGACACCGTAATTAGGAAGAGAGATTGCTGGGTGTCCCTGACAGCTCTGCTCCCAGGGGCAGTGACCAGCAGTGAGCAGCGGGCCAGAGTAGAAAAGGGCTGACACTTCTGCTTCTGATGAAAAACAGATGCAAATGAGACTGTGATTGTAGGAACCCTTATTAACAGGAGAGGCGTGCAACGGAGGGCACCATGGGCAAAAGGCAGGTTTCATTGGGCTTTTGGTAATGGAGGTTCCTTCACTAACACTTTGAACGCTGTTGAACGCATTCCAGCTGTCTCTGCGCGTCCGAGCCCTCCTGACTGAGTGAGACGAGCACAACCACGAAGCCTGTGTTTGCTGTGGAGCCACGGCCTCATCGTGCCACTGTGGCCAGACAGGAACGCAGCCTGGGCCTGTCTGCTGCTCGTGATCTGGGCCCGTGGGTCTGGTCCAAGTCCCTCTAAGCCAACTTCCACTTCATTGCGCAACTGTCTTTCTCACTTCCCTAATGTCGTGTTAAGGCCACAGGAAAAGGAACAACTGTTTTTTGCCAAAGGTCACCTTCTGCAAAAGCACATTTGGCTTAAGCAGCAGGATTCCGGGCCTTGAAGGAGGAATAAACTGACCCGAGGAAGTTTGAGTTAAAAGATACAGGCAGAGGAAATGGCGCCAGTGAGGCCTCGGGCACCGGGCAGGCCTGGGCGCGTGAGGCGGCGTGGACAGGAAGGAGGACGGGCAGAGGGACGCCCAGGCTGGGGCAGGGAGCCACGGCGAGAAGGAGGGAGAGGCAGTGGGAGACAGGACACACTCCGACAGGCTTTAGCTGTGTTGGTCTAGCACGTGGCATGGGGTGGGGGGAGAGGCAAGAGCGCCTTTCCCTAACTGCCCCGGGAGGGAGGGAACTGCCCAGTGGCAGCAGCCCCTCTGGAGTGTGTACTGCTCAGGGCCAAGAACTAACCGGATGTTTCAGAAATTCCCTTTGCCAGCCCAGGCCCTCTGCAGGGAGGGTGGGCTCAGCCCCACAGCCGCTAGCTGTGCTGCACGGGTTCACAGGCCCCATGGCCTCCCAGGTGGGACTCACTCCCTTGGCCTGGCACATATGACCCCCTGTCCCACTGTCTGCCCCCCTCATCCCCATATTCCAGCTTACTAGGGCCCTGGGGTTTTCTGGACATACCTGCCTCTCCACAGTCTTGCTGTGCTGGCCACCCAGAACACCCCCGCCTTGCTCGGCCTCAGGGGCTCCACATTTAGCGGGCCCAGCTGCAGACCCCAGCTTGCTCTCCAGCTGTGAGGACGGTATTCTCCCTCCTCTGTGCCCCCACCCAGCACCCTGGGCCTGCCCGGCTTGCAGAGGTCAGCTGGGGACCTTCCTTTTACCCTCTCTTTGGTTCAAACAAGCACAGATAACCTCCAACACCTGTCACCTAGAGGAAAGAGTTTGGGGTGGGATTCTCTTTCACATTGTTAAGAACCCCAAAACAAAAGTTCACTTTCAATAAACAGTAGGCAAAGGCTGTGCCAAAAGAGAAAGAAAAATACCTGGTAGTTTCAGCTGCCACGTCTGGTGGTTCCAGCTCCTGAGACCTGGGTGTGCTTGGCTCCTGGGCCCCCTTGGGCCCCAGGACAGGTTTGGCTTGTAGGAAGCCTGGAAATGGGCCCAGAGGTCTCACGTCAGCCACTGTCTCCTCTGTGGGCTGCACTGAGAATCTCCCTCCAGTTTCTTCCTTTGGGAGAAATTTTTAACAAGAAATTAAAAAAAAAATTTTATTTATTTATTTTTTTTGCAATTTTTGGCCGGGGCTGGGTTTGAACCTGCTACCTCCAGCATATGGAGCCGGCACCCTACTCCTTGAGCCACAGGTGCCCCCCCTATTTTATTTTGGTTTTTTCACAATTAATTTAAATTAATTTTTTAAATAATATGAAACACCATAAAGCAACTGAAATGAAATGTCACTGATTGTGACTATTAACACAAAAGACAAAGGTTTATTCTGACCCATTTTCAGAGTCACCTGAACTGATTAGAAATTATGGATTTATTACTTAAAACTGAGCTTGACTAATTAAGGTAATTTTTAGTACCTCAGTTTCCTTATCTATAAGATGGATCTATTACCTAGCTTAAAACTTTATTGAGCCAATTATTGTATTCATATATCTAAAATGCTCAGAAAGTAGGAACAAAGCTCAATAGGGGCTGGCAATCATTATTATCATTATTATTATCATCCAGAACATAAAAAGAATTCCTGCAAATCAATTAGAAAAATATAAAGTCTGAGCCTTATCATGGGCAAGGTATGATCCTGTAATTTACAAAAGACAGATACCAAATGACCAATAAACATAAGATTATCCACAACCTCCATAATTAAATAGATATTTATACAAGAAGAATGAACACAGAATTTCCAATTCAAAGCCATTAGACTGAATTAAAATATTAAGTCAGGCGATTACCTAGTGCTGGCTTATCGTTTATAAATGAAGAACTCTCATATGTTGACAGAGCAAGTGTAAATTGAAACAATTTCTTTGAAGCTAATTCTGAAAATACATAATAAATTCAAAGTTGTGCATTATTGACAATCCATAAATTCCATGTCTATGCCCCGTTATGTAGCAAAAAACATGAGATGCTGAAAAAAATGCATAAGCAGTGCGAGAATGCACACTAGATTTGAGCCACCTAATTAGCCATCAGTGAGAGAGCAATTTAAAACATTTTGAAATATTTACATAACGCTATTCTAAATTATTATTAAAGTGAATGAAATAGAGTAGATAATTTAGAAGATACTTTGGCAGTTTCTTTCGAAACTAAACAAACTCTTTACCATGCTATCAAACAATTGTGCTCATTGGCATTTATCCAAATGAGGAGCTGAAAACTTATGTCCATACAAAAACTTATACGTGGATGTTTATGGCCGCTTTATTCATAATTGACAAAACTTGGAAACAACCATGATACCCTTTGATAAGTAAATGGATAAACTCTGATATATCCAGAAAATAGAATATAATTCAGCACTAAAGAAGAAAGAAAGAAAGAAAGAAAAAGAAAAGAAATGCCATCAAGCCATGAAAAGGCATGGGGGATCTACATGCTATATGATTCCAACTGTATGACATTCTGAAAAAGGTGAAAGAATGGAGCAAAGTATCATTGTTTGCCAGAGATTTGCGGGGAGGAAGGGATACAGCATGAGATATTTTTATGGCAGTGACACTTCCCTAGGATACTGTAACGTGGATACAAAACATGGACTTGTCAGAATACATAACTGTAGAACTATGGACACCAGTTAATAATAAGGTATCCATACTGGTTCCTCAGTTGTAAAAAATGTACCAAGGTGATGCAGAAAACTGACACAAGGTATCTTCTTATTAAATACTCTCTGGACTCTCCATCCAGTTCTATTTCTTCAAGGTCATGCTCTCACTCTGAGGCCTGTAGTCTGCCTCAGAGCACAGGTGTCTTCCCCCACCTGCAAACGTGTGTGAATAGGCTCTCACAACTCACTCCAATCACTGGAGACTCCATAGTGACCTATGGCCTTGTTGTTTGAAGATCCAGGGCCTTGTCGATCTGAGGGCAGGTCCTCATACATGTTATCTTCTTGGCTGCTTTCTTGGGACAGTCCCTGGTGTCCAGGGGCAACTAACAAGAAATTCTTAACGTTTATGAGCATTCTCGCCAGTTTTCACCAAGCAGATCATGCTTTTCTGAGCTGATATTAGCTCATGGTGTTTATCTGGTCTTCAAATCCTTTGCAATTTAATATTCAACATCATCATTTTCCTGCAGACACTTTTCTTTCTTTCTTTCTTCTTTTTTTTTTTTTTTTGAGAAAGTCTCAAGCTGTTGTGCTGGGTGGAGTGCTGTGGGATCAGCGCTCATAGCAACCTCCAACTCTTGGGCTCAAGCGATCCTCTTGCCTCAGATTTTATATTTTTAGTAGAGATGGGGTCTCACTTTTGGTCAGGCTGCTCTCAAACTTGTGAGCTCCAGCAATCCACCCTCCTTGGCCTCCCAGAGTGCTAGGATCACAGGCAAGAGCCACTGTGCCCGGCCTCTGCAGATGCTTTTCATCACGTGTCCTTTGAAAGTCTCATTTTCTCCACCTGGTGACTCCGCTGGTGGTCCCTGCATTATGTCACCCTCCTCTGAAGTTCACTGTGTAACATGTGTGGGGACACGTTTTTGCTGGCAGCCTCTGCCCAGAAGGAGATTTTCAAGGCTCGAGACCTGCTCCAGGGGGTTCATGTGTGGTTCTGCTGCTCGGAGGAGACAGTGACTTCTCTGACAACTGAGCTCTGTGGCTGTGTTTTTGCAGTTGGCTCAAATGCCAGCAGCCTCAGATCTGGCCAAGAAGAACTCTCAGGGTGGCTCTTCTAGGACAGCAGGACCCCTCCCACTGCAGAGGAAATGGCACTGGCAAGTGCTCTTGGCTCTCACACATCTGCTTTCAGGTGGGCCACCTCTAGCTTTTGCTTTGGGGGTAACTGACAGGGACTGAGTCTTGCCTTGGGCCAGTCAGACTGGCCAGTGCTGTGTCTCCTGTGTCCCTTAATCCTTACAGAGTGACTGCCTATGGGCAGCCAGGAGGGGTGGGTCTGTCTGCCTTCTGGGTCTCCAATTGGTCTTTTTGCTAGTTCACTCCTGCACCCCACTCTGTCCTTCACTCCACACAGAAAATAGTCCTACACCCTGAGCCTCCCGGCTGCCATCTTCTTGAGAGGTGGATGCCAAGGAAGAAAACACATGTAGAGGATCGTCTGCCAGAAGAGGAACACCTGTCACAGGAGGATCACCTGCCAGAGGAGCATCACCTGTCACAGGAGGATCACCTGCCAGAGGAGCATCACCTGTCACAGGAGGATCACCTGCCAGAGGAGGATCACCTGTCACAGGAGGATCACCTGCCAGAGGAGGATCACCTGCCAGAGGAGGATCACCTGTCATAGGAGGATCACCTGCCAGAGGAGGATCACCTGTCACAGGAGGATCACCTGCCACTGGAGGATCACCTGTCAGGAGGATCACCTGCCAGAGGAGGATCACCTGTCACAGGAGGATCACCTGTCAGGAGGATCACCTGCCAGAGGAGGATCACCTGTCACAGGAGGATCACCTGTCACAGGAGGATCATCTGCCAGAGGAGGATCACCTGTCACAGGAGGATCACCTGTCAGGAGGATCACCTGTCACAGGAGGATCACCTGCCAGAGGAGGATCACCTGTCACAGGAGGAGCACCTGCCAGAGGAGGATCACCTGTCACAGGAGGATCACCTGCCAGAGGAGCATCACCTGTCACAGGAGGATCATCTGCCAGAGGAGGATCACCTGTCACAGGAGGATCACCTGCCAGAGGAGGATCACCTGCCAGAGGAGGATCACCTGTCACAGGAGGATCACCTGCCAGAGGAGCATCACCTGTCACAGGAGGATCACCTGTCAGGAGGAGGATCACCTGCCAGGGCAGCATCACCTGTTGGAGGAGGATCGCCTGCCAGAATCAGCTGCCAGAGACACTTCAGTGGTCAAAATAGGAACTCCCCAGCTTTGGGGGTTGAAAAGAAGAAATCAGGGGACATGGAAATAGTTGACATGAGAGGCACCTCTCCTAACAGAGAGCAAAGGGGGTGGGAAAACACACACAGGGGACAGATTCTAAGGCACAGTTTCTTTAACCTCATAGGGACTTCGTCAGGGAGGATTAGATCTTGGGGTCATTCTGGAAAAAGAAATCAACTGACACTAGGAGGGTCATGTGTGGTTCTGGGAACCTTGTGGGCCGTGTGGTGACGGAGCGCAGGAGTCTGTCACTGAGGGAGAGCTCCCTGGGAAAGGACTCCCACGCTTCCAGCTGTGCACACACTGTGATCGCATCCATGGCCCCTGTAGCTCCCCTGTCCCTACACATCCTGGAACGGGGGGAAGGGGAGAAATCTATATCACCATTCACATCTGATAACGGTGTGTTTTTTTTTGCTAAATATGTTTTTGCTGATCTATTTTTGAATTATGTTGAGATTTTATAAACTAACAGATCAGAGGTGGTCGTCTTCACTTGCAGAATTCATTATTCACACCCAAAGTCTTCGGAAGGTTCGGCATCCCAGTGCGGACAGAGAAAGCTGTGGTGGCTGCACCGAGTGACCTCCTCGGGCTCCTCCAGGGCTGATGTGGCCTTGGACCCTCATCCTGCCATGACCAGATACTCTGTTCCCCGCTTCCCATGGTCTACACTAAGCCTGATGGATTTCTCCATGTGAGGAAGCCATGAAGCATCTCTGCCCTTTGTCTGTCTCTGTTCACACTTCCAGGCACACAAACACCTCTTAAGAGACTCACTCCCATTCTTGGGACTTGTTGGAAAATGACACGAAAGCAAACAATGGTGGGCCAGAGTTTCCCAAATCCCATAGCGGGTACGACTGGTCATCCAATCAAGCCAGCCTCCTATTCTTAACTTTTCATCTACTCATACTTGAACTGACGTATTTCTAATACCAGGAAAAGGGGGACCTTATGTTCCCTGGTATCCCCAAACAGGAAGTGAAACAAACGAGCAAAACAATTCCATTAAGAAAAGAACAGACGCTGCTTTGAGAAATGACTTGTCCCTAACCATCCTTCTAAAATAAGAACAGTACTCAGCAGGGGATGTTGAGAAGTTTTTAAAGAATGAAATAAGGAACTAAGGAGTCATCTTTGGTTCCTTGGGTTAGGGTTTGCCCTGTTCTTTGTGTTTGAAGATGGGTCCCTGGCAGACGGTTTTTCCACTCAAGAACTGGGGCCTGTGGCTAGAAAACGACCCACAGGACAGCAAACTTTAAAGAGAAGCTGTGAAGAGTTCACTGGTGGGTGGAGGGCCTCATACGTGACCTTGAATAAGGCTGTGGCTTTGCTTACTCTGCTAACTCAAGGCAGGTTTCCTGGCATTTCCATCACCCCAACTCCTCTCCAGAGAAGCTATCCCTTCCCGCAGCCTCTTCTTCATAGGAAAACTGGACTTTGGGGGTGGATGCTGGTGACTTTCCACAGCTAGGTATGCCCTATGGGGAGTGAGGAGAGGAATCTCTCCCAGGTGTGGGCAGCTTCTTCCTCCCCAGACAGCTCCTGAGGTTTTTCTCAGGTTTGCCAGGAAGGTGTGCTGTCCAGCTGTGGCCTCTGTGGCAGGGGAGCAAGGGAAGGCTGCAGAGTGCACCTGCCAAAGTACTGTCTTGCCTCACTAGAATTGGTAGGTGGGGACCAACAGGGGGAAATCTTTGCCAAAGATGCTGACTGCACGGGGCTACTGTTCAGCCACCATTCTCTCACTATGGCTATTTCCTAGGTGACGTGATGTGAAGGTCTGTGCGTGTAGCTGGACACCCGCAGCTGACTACAAGTCTCTGCTGAGCCCATGTGTGTGCGTGTCCAGTCAGGCCCAAGGAGAAAATTCCAGGCCAGGAGGGGAACACAAAGGCAGGAAGAGGAGGTGAGGAAGCAGGCGGGCCTCTCGCCCTCCTCCTGGATGAGTGAATTCTAGGACCTTGAACCTGGATGGAGGCAAGTCACATTTTCCTTGTCACTGAACTCTAGTCAAATTCAGCATCTCCTTCGTGGTGGGGCAAGCACGAAATAGCTGTGGTGTCGATTACCAGAAACCAGCGATAACTTCACAGTGTGTTGTAGGTTTTTAGAAATGTGGGTGTTACGCTTCTTGCTGCCACGAGAGTCACTGCTAGCTCTTCTGTTTAATGTGTTTACGTAGCCCTCTGTTCTTACAGCAGTCAGTAAGCACAGTGTTTATCTGTTAATACGGTGTGAGCATCAGATAATACGGCTTGTGTTTTAGTATCTTTGATTTCCTTTGGAGCCCTGTTTTATTTTATGCATTTAAGAACATTCTTCCGGGAGTTTGTAGACTCCCCTGTCCCCATGACCACAAAAAATTAGGCACCTTAGATGCAGAAAGCCTTTGGTCTCGAGACCCAGCTCCTCAGTGCTTTCACAGGATCCGTGGAAGCTTCAGGTTACACCTGATCCCACTGCCTCACGGGAATTGGAGTGAAGCCAGGTGGGCGCTGCCTTCCGGGCCAGGATGGCGATGACCCTCCGACCTGACCGCTGGGAGACTCCAGGTGCCCTGGGTTTGGGTGGACGTGAAGCCGTGCACTTGGCTGTTTTTAGACTTCTTAGTCAAGGGCTACGTTTCAAACACGGATGCCAAAGGTAGGGCTGATCTTTTGAATTTTGTTGAGTGTCTAAGAATATCCCTCTCCCTTATGAGGGGAATTTCACTTTCTTTAATTTTATTTAAAGAAAGATATTTGTTATAAAAGTATGAATGCTTGTTCATCATGGAAAGTACAGATCCATGAGAAGGAAAGACACCAGCATTATTGTCTGCCATACAGGGGAGGGTTCACGGTAGGTCTTTTCCCACTTGAAGGGACCCTAGTATACATACTGTTTTATAACCAATTTGGTATGAACATCTTCCCTTGTTAAATCTTTTTTCTATTACCTCAATATGACCTACTTTTTCAATGTGTGGAATTAATCTTTATTTCCAATGTATAGAGGTTTGGCCTCTTGTTCCCAGAGTGATTATAAATGAGGCTCATCTTGTACTAATGAATCAATATTTATTTACCCCTGGAGATTTAATCTATGATGGAGGATTTTGTTTCTTACTGGCAATACTAACTATGAGACTTAAAAATTAGAATGAAAATTGACCTTCAAAGTAATCAGCTGGGATAGGCAGTTGCTTATTCATGAAATAATCCAACTATCAGGAATCCTGTCTGTGGCCCCAGATCCAGCCAGAAGGAGGGCACTACCCTCCCCTGCGCCCAGGCAGGATGGGGAGGGAGGGCCACAGAATGGGGTGGGCAGTGCCCAGGGGCTGGTCTGAGGGAAGAAAAAAGACAGGTGTTCATCTGTCTGTCTGAGCCTGGCTGTGTTTGAATTCATGAATCAAATTCCTAGAAAGGGCAGGGTATATAGTGAGTCCTGTGCGTCATACAGAAAGTCCTAGAATCCAGAGGCCTGCTTTTGTCTCTAATTTGCTCTAAGACTTCGGGGGCAACATTCTTACCTGTAGTCTTTCACCAAGCACCTACTCAATTGAGTCTGGTTCAGATATTTTCCATTTGTCTGAGTTTGGATGAACCACTGAACCTTTTTCAACTTTATTTTCCTCATTTGCAGAAAGGGAAATAATAATATCACAATTTGCAAAATTATCAGATGCTTGTAACATAACAAGGACCTATCTGTCTATCTGCATGGGCTGCACAAGGCTGCATGGACTGGGTGGCCGAGACAGTGGACATTTCTTTCCTCACAGTTCTGGAAGCTGGAAGTCCACGATCACGGCGCTGGCAGAGCTGGTTTCTCTTGAGGCCTCTGTCCTTGGCATGGAGATACCGTCTTCTCCCTGTGTCCTCGTAGGGGTGTCCCTCTGTGGGGGTCTGCGTCCCTGACCCCTCTCCTCGTGAGGACACCAGTCAGACTGGATGAGAACCCACCCTGATCCCCCTGGCTACGAGTTTCCTGGGCTGCGGTCACAAAGCACCACACACCGGCGTCTTAGAACACAGGATTACTCTGTCACGGCTCTGGGGGCCGGAGTCAAGGTGTGCAGGACCGGCTCCTCCCGGAGGCTGCTAGGGAGAAGCTGTGCAGCCCCTCCCCGGTGTCTGCGGCCCCACAGTCCCTGGCACTCCGTGTCTTGTGCCAGCATGGCTCCAGGCTCTGTCACCTTCTGAGTCCTCTCCTTTCTGTCTGCAGGAAGGACACTTGTCTCTGGACTTAGGGCCTGGCCTAATCCAGGGCAATCTCATCCAGGGACCTTTCCTTACCTTCATTACACTCTGGGGGTCCGCGAGGGCGTATCCTCTTGGGGGGGCGTCCGACCCCCTCTCCCAGGCAGGCTGCACCCCCGGGGCTGGGCTTCTGGTTTGGAGAGTTTTCCGAGGCCCTGGCTGCAAAGCCATAGGAGCATTCCTATTTCAGTTGCCTTTGATATGACAGAGGAATGTTGCCGGAGGTTGGCCTGGTGGAGAGCCACCTGGGCGGGGAGTTCAGCGTGGTCCGTGTCCCACTCGGGGGGGGGGAGTTCAAGGTGGTTCGTGTGTGTCCCACCCGGGGGGTGGTTCAGCATGGTCCGTGTCCCACCTGGGGGGGAGTTCAAGGTGGTTCAGCGTGGTCCGTGTCCCACTC
>CAUYON010014641.1:0-13362 GCA_963573935.1 Arctocebus calabarensis | reverse complement strand
GCATCACAGCTCACAGCAACCTCCAATTCCTGGGCTCAAGCGAGTCTCTTGCCTCTGCCTCCCAAGTCGCTGGGACCACAGGTGCCCGCCACGACGCCCGGCCATTTTTTGGTTGCAGCCGTCATTGTTGTTTGGCGGGCCCAGGGGCTGGATTCGAACCCGCCAGCTCAGGTGTACATGGCTGGCGCCCTAGCCTGTTGAGCCACAGGCGCCGAGCCCTAAATTGACATTCTGTCAACATTTCTTTGTATTTTATTTTTAATAGACAAATAACAATTATACTTATTTATGGGCTACAAAGTGATGTTTCTATGCAATACAATGTATACTGATACGTCATTGTAATTAGCATATCCATCATCACAAAAATTTACCATTTCTTTGTGTTGAGAACATTCAATATTCTCTTTCTAGCTACTTGAAACTATGTATATTATACCCTAAGGATCCTCAAGGACTTATATACCTGTATTTGTGGAAAACCTACCATTGTACATTCTGTTACCTGCAGATAAGTTCCAAAGGTTATTACTAACCCCACACAGCACACCTTCCCGACTCCAACTAGCTACGATTACAAGGTGACAGTGTATAACAATGACAGATAGATCATTTATATTGCAAATTAAGTCATCTGTGCCTTGCACCTTTGTCAACAATAGTGAACAGTCACTCAGTACAGATAACGCAATTGCTAAATCCTTTTCTTTATCAGTCTAACTTTTCAACTATAAAAGTGAAATTTTTATTATTATTATTTTTATTTTATTTTATTTTTTTATTTTTATTTTTTTATTTTTTTTTATTGAATCATAGCTGTGTACATTAGTTCAATCATGGGGTACAGTGTTGGGGCTTCACATGCAATTTGAGATATTTTTATCAACCTGATTGACATACCATTCATGATATTTTCTCGTTTACTATATGAAAACATTTTTGATCTGTATTTAGAAGTTTTCTCCTGACCTTTCAAATATGTACCAGACATGTGATCTCACCCTTTGTCCCATCTCCCCCCACCCTCTCCCTCCCCTTCCCTCCCTCTCCCCTTTCCTCATCTTCCTGTGCAATAAATGGGTTGTAGCCTTCACTTGAACGATAAAGAATTTGTCTCATATTAGGGGTGTATACATTGGATACATTTTCTTCCATTCTAGAGATACTTTGCTAAGGAGAACATATTCCAGCTCCTTCCATGTAAAAATGAAATAGGAAAAGTCACCATCTTTCTTTAAGGCTGCATAATACTCCATGGTATACATGTACCACAGTTTATTAATCCATTCGTGGATCAATGGACTCTTGGGCTTCTTCCATGACTTAGGAATTATGAATTGGGCTGCAATAAACAATCTGGTACAGATATCTTTGTTGTTCTGTAATTTTTGGTCATCTGGGTATATAACCAGTAAAGGAATTATAGGGTCAAATGGCAAGTCTATTTTTAGATCTTTGAGTATTCTCCAAACGTCTTTCCAAAATGAATGTATTAGTTTACATTCTCACCAGCAATGTAGAAGTGTTTCCTTTTCTCCACATCCACGCCAACATCTCTGGTTTTGGGATTTCATCATGTGAGCTAATCTTACTGGAGTTAGATGATATCTCAAGGTAGTTTTGATTTGCATTTCTCTGATGATTAAGGATAATGAGCATTTCTTCATGTATCTGAAGGCCATGCGCCTTTCTTCTTTAATGAAGTTTCTTTTCAGATCTTTTGCCCATCCTGAGATGGGATCTCTTATTCTTTTCTTGCATAATTCCTCTCTTACCCATTAGGTCGCAGATATTCTTCCACATTTTCTTCTATGATCATCCTAGTTCTGACTTTTATGTTTAGGTTTTCACTTTATCTGGTGGCTACCTTTGTATATGGTAGTGTGTAAGGTTGGGATTCAATTTCATATTCATTCATATAGAGAGGAAGTTTTCTTAGCATAAAAGGAAAAGCTAGCAATGCCACTATGTGGGGATGAGAAGGAGAGGTGGTCAAGGGCACAGCAGCCCCTGGAAGCAGCGTATATTATTCAGAGATGTGGAGTTGAAACACCAGAGGCTAAAATCAGAAGCAGCTAAAGGTGAAGGCCTTAGGGAGTGGAGGAGGGGCAGAAGGTAGGGTGGGGAGGTAGAGAGGGAGGGGCAGGGATTATGCCTTTCACACGAGTAAGTTCTTTTCTCCCAGTTAATACTCCAATAACTTCTCATTATTCACTCAACTTTTGAAAAGCCAAGCTTCTTGTTAGGAATCCTTCTCAAGCAGACTCTCATTTCTTAAGTCTAAGATCCACCCAAGTTCTGCTATTCCTCACCTACCCTTTGCATTTCTTCTTAATGACTTTGACAATGACTTTTGAAAGATGTATATCAGCCTAGACACTCTCATGACACCTTGGGGAGTCAGGGAGAGTGAGGGATGGACCCTAGTGGGGGGGAGGGATGCACAGACCCGGGTAGATGGGATTCACAGGTGAGCCGTGAGCCCCTTTTGTCTTCCCACGACAGGTGCATTCTTGCAGGATAGAAGAGGATGCATCCTTCAGCTACTTGCCAATAATCTTTCCAGAAGTATAGGCTACTCTCAGCCCCGCAAAAAGCATTTCAAAAACTAGCATTGCCCACATGAGAGAAACACAATTAAATTCAAGGGAGGAGGAAGGAGGGGAGGATGGGAATCTCTTAGTTCCCACCTGCCAGGTACAAGGTAGGGGCGTAAAGCACACATCCTGGATGAAGGACTCGCCTTACAAATGCAAATAGTGTAACCTAAGGTTATGTACCCTCCTATTAACCTATAATACAAAATAAAGAAAGAAAGAATAGCACTGCCTACTGTTCAACAAATCCAAATAACCTAGGACCGCCATCTACAGCTGTGCAGACTCTATATGTGAAGGCCTTAAAAATATTCCAAAGCTGTGTTTCTAGAAGAGGTACCAGTGTGCTCTGCAAAGTGCACTTGTACTAAAAATCAAGGGAGCTGGTTTTTGGCGGTGAGTGGAGGCCACTGGCCACCTCTGTGAGTTTCAATTTCCTCTAAGTAAGGAATTTGCTAGAGAATCATCTCTAATAACCCTTCCCATTGTAACAGGCTGTGGTTCAAACCTCTTATATTCCTGCAGAACCACATGGTACCAACACATCTAAGAAATGGGTTTTGAACCCATCAAGTGAATTGCACTAAAATTACCCACCAGGCAAAAACTTTACTTGTGCACATGGTCATTCCTTTCAAGTATGTCCTTTACATAACATTCATGGGTTGGTAAATAACTGAATAATGTCAAAATCAAATAAGTGCATGTCATTATCCAATAAGGTTCTACTTAAGAAAAGATACATTCTTAATTTTTTAATAATTATTAGACATTTATTCGGTTGTCAGTTCATTAGAGGAACATGCTGAGGACTTTATGTTTGTTATCAGCCCAACATTTTGGCACTCCACAAGGTGAGAGATCACGTCTGCGGGCCCCCTGGTGCAGGCGCACAGGGTTCCGTCAGAACTCTGGAAGAGACTTGGCACATTTCTTATAGTGCGAGCCAGGTAACACCTTCCCTAAGCCTCCTAATCATTGTCAGACCCACCTGGAAAATTCCCACACCTTGATGAGGGAACTTTCCACTCCTGGCTGAGAAAAGCCAAGAGATAGAAGCCTTGTTTACCCAATAGTTAAAAAAAATAAAAAAAAAAAAGATATGACTGTTTCCACCCTGTAAGTTTCCCTGTTATGGAATGTGATTGGTGTCCCAGGGTATATTCAAATGGGTGGTTGGCTGTTTCTATGTATCCCTGCATTACTATTTTTTCTACAAAAGTGGGAAACATTATAACATTGTTGGATTGCTGAATATATCTAATTAAGCAAACTCCCAGGTATTGAGTGGGCATTTAGATCATTCCAGCTTTACATTGCTATAAACAACCTAAGCAAGACCCCAGCTCACAAGGAAAATTCTTTCAATCAAAAGGAATGATCACTTTGTCCCTGTCATCCTGTGTACCAAACCGTAGTTCTAGAGCCAAAATGGAAAACTGGCATCCTTTACTGATGATGGGAAGGAACAAAAAGAGGGGATCCCTGTGTGGGTAAGAGAGGGACGTAAACCTAATAAGGAACGGCGTACACCCTAAAAGTGGGTGTGGTAATCTTTGCTCTCCTCCTCTTGCCTCTCATCCATTCTCCTTCCTAGCCTGATCTCAGCCAGGTCAAGGTTGAGGTCTCCCCACAGACTCACACCGCACACCACCATCTGGCCTGCCCCCGGACCCTCGGCCCCAACCACCCTAGGACAACAGATCCAGAAGCTCCTTCTCAACATGTGCCCATAAGTCCCTGTGTGGGAGTTTGTGGTGTCAAGTTCACTTTCTTTCTGAATTTGAGTCCTTTTATTCCTAACACTGCTCTTTTCTCTACCCTTAACCAAGTGCTGCTGTTCACCAAGGCACTACCCCTGACTTTCTTAAAACACTTTCCAGAGGAAAGTACTTCTTCCATAGACCAACCATCACCCGGACAGAACTCTCTACAACAGGAATCATTTTCATGAAAGATAGTTTTTCCATAGTCCTGGGGGGCAAAGGGGATAAAGAATGGGTGCAGGATGATTCAAGCACATTTACTGTGCACTTTATTTCTATTATTCTTACATTATTATACAGGGTGGATACAAGTTCGTGTGCAATTTACTACATTAAACTATTTGAAATTGCACATGAATTTTATGCCCACCCTGTATATAATGAAATAATCGTACTATTCACCGTAATGCAGAATCAGTGACCAGTGGGAGCCCTGAGCTTATTTTCATACAAGTGGATACTAGAGGGTCCCATCTGGAGGTGACGGAGACAGTGACAGATGAAGCTTTACTCACTTGCACTCACTCCCACTGTGCAGCCCAGTTCCCAGCAGGCCGTGGGCTGGGGCCACTCCGTGGTGTGGAGATTGGAGACTACAGCTCTATAGAGTTCCAGAACAAAATTATCAATTTTCAATTATGTGCTCTCCATCTTGCATTTTAAGAAATTAAATTCATCCCTTCCTCCCCTGATTCTACTAAAAAGAAAAAAAAAATTGTCCTCTGTTTTCCAAGTTTTTTCAGATAATGTTACCATCTTATTCCATTCATTTGGGTTTGTATCCTCATGGCCATCTTTAACTCTCCTTTTTGTTATTGATGTTGTTGTTGCAATTTTTTGGCCAGGACTGGGTTTGAACCCACCACCTCTGGTATATGGGGCTGGCGCCATACCTCTAGAGCCACGGGTGCCACTCTCTTTCACTCTTCTTTAGATTAGCTATCCCTGTATCTAATCAATTGCTATCAATTGTATTTTCCTATCAATTCTATATTCTAAAGAAGTCAAATGTGGGCTCGGCGCCTGTGGCTCAACAGGCTAAAGCGCCAGCCACGTACACTTTAGCTGCCAGGTTCGAATCCAGCCTGGGCCCGCCAAACAACAATAGTGGCTCCAACTAAAAAATGGCCAGGTATTGTGGTGGGCGCCTGTAGTCCCAGCTACTTGGGAGGCAGAGGCAGGAGACTCGCTTGAGCCCAGGAATTGGAGGTTGCTGTGAGCTATGATGCCACAGCACTCTACCCAGGGTGATAGCTTGAGACTCTGTCTCAAAAAAAAAAAAAGAAGTCAACTGTTTTGTTGTGTTCTTGTTGGGGATTCATTCAAGAGTCAAATTTTGATGGTTTGAGGCTGAATTAACCATGGAAAAGGCTGGGCAGGGCTCCCTCACTTCTCCAGCTGAGAACACTGACTGTTGGCTGACTACCAAGCTGGGGAGCAAACCCAGCAAGCAGAAGCACTGCCGTGTGCCTCCCTTTCTCAGCCTCCTGCCCCACACCAAGTGGCATTTACTCCCAAGATATGTCCCATCCCCAAAGTGCTTGACAACCAGCATTCATCAGCCAACTAACAGAGTATCTCTCCTCTTTGTCTCACTAGAGAATCAAGAGCTGGTTGTAGCATTGATTTAATTGTCCTTAGGAATTAACATCTTATTGGTCACTACCAATTTCTCCCAGTTAACAGAGGATAGAACACATTTCTAGGGAGTTTCATCTCCTTTCTCACTAATTCTATCCCTTCAGCATCTGTCCTGCAAATGACTGGATAAATAGCCCATCAGTTTTCTCTGCTAAGAGTCGCATTCCAATCCAGCCCCCACCTTGAATCTACTTAATATACACCCTTGGTGACATTGCTCCTCTTCAATATCACTTATAATACTAGGTAGCATTCCTGGGACAATAAGTTCTTGCTTATCCAGAATCCATTTAGACTATAATAAAACACTCACACACACACAACAAATTGTCAGTAAAGTGCCCACCAATAAGAAAATTCTAGCTCTTTTCTCTCTCTCTCCCCATGTGTCTCGTGTCTCTTTCTCTCTCTCTCCCTCCCTCCCTCTCTTCTCTCTCTTCCCCCATTTCTCTCTCTCCCCTCCTCCTTAATGCAGCTCTGCAGCTTCCCCTCCAATAAAGACCTTTCGTACAAAAAAAAAGAAAATTCTAGTACATCTGGGATATGGAATAGTACACAGTCATTTGAAAGAATGAGATGATGGCATGCAAAAATAGACTCCAGACATGTGCCTTATTTCTGTGTCTTATAAGCAACATGAATTTGGGAAGAACACACACCAAACAGTTATAACCTGTGGCTACCTAAGGAGTGAGACTGAGGGGGCAAGAGGGCTTTTATGTTTATTCTGTTTTTGTTTTATAAGCTTCTGTGTTACTAAAATGTGTTACAGCATGAAGAGATGTTTTTATATCTAATGCCAATAAAAAGCTTACAAATGCACTCAACTAAGGGCCTCATATAGAAATTGTCATTATGTTTTTATGTGGTGTACATAAACATACATGTAAATATAAACCTGAAATAACACACTCATTAGACTGTGTACTCATCAAAGACAGTCTTTAGTCAACTCATTTTTGTAATTTGCCCGGAATGCTTTACATAACACTTAGCATGTATTACCCGCTTGAATAGAAGGGGTGTGTGTGTGTGTGTGTGTGTGTATAAAATTTACTACAGGTTTCTCCCAATTAATAGTACATGATGAAGCAAGGACTGTGATTCTAGAATCATTGCTTTATTGCTGTGTAAAGGCCATATATTTGACGGTAATTTTGCATGTTCATATATGCAAATCACTATACAACCAGATAGTAGGAAAATATGCATTTTGTAACTCTTCTAACAAGCTCATCTTGATTACAGCTGTGGGAATTCCAAATCACCAAGTGTTTCAGAAAGAACAAGAGGTCAGCCACAGTGGCTCATGCCTGTAATCCCAACACTTAGGGAGATCAAGGTGACAGGATCACTTGATGCTAGGAGCTGGAGCCTGGGCAACAAAGAGACCTCATGTCTACAAAATTAAAATGAAGAAAAGGCATGGGGGTGTGCACTTGTAGTCCCAGCTACTTGAGAGGTTGAAGAAGGAGGATCGCTTGAGCCCAGGAGTTTAAGGCTACAATGAACTGTCACTGCGCCATGTTCTACAGTCTGGGTGATGGAGCGAAACCCTAACTCTTACAAAAAGAAGTAGAAAAAAAGAAAGGACAGGAGCCATTCAATCAGGAATAGATAATTAGGTTTTCGAGCAATGGTGACAGGCTGGCATGAACTTGTTCACATGTAAGTCAGGGCCATTCGGGGATCCAACACACCAACAGAAAGTTCCTTTCCTGCACAGCTGACACTGGAAGCTCCACCCTATACCAAGGGAAGGAGTCCTCAGAATCTTGGGGAGTAAGGAAATAAATTCCAAGCCCAAACGAATCTGAATGGAAAGGAAGTGCTGGTTGACTTTATACAACGTCCAAAATCTAGCTCAGCGAGTAATGAGCATTAGCTGGTGTTCAACTAAACATTTTAAATCTTACGGAAGCTAAAGCAATCACCATAGACAGAAACAAAGAAAAGGGAGCTCAGCCTTCACCCTCGGCACTCAATTTTTCTCTCAAGCCCCAGGTAACTGAGAGGTGGAAAGTCCAGAAACAGAATCGAACGTATCTAATCTCTTTTATAACAATGTTCTTATTTTAACCCATGTCATCAGGGGAAATGACTGAAAATCGTGACAAATACAACATCAATAAACATAATAATAATTGATTTTCCAGAGATGAAAAATTTGAAATTAGTGACCATTTCCCCCCAGAGCACCTGCTGATTAATTTAATGTTCATCTTAGTCTTTCAAAGACATCCTCTTACTGCTGATCTGCTCTGCCAGACTTTGTGATGGGTTTTGTGGTTTAGGACCCGGTGGTTAAAGTATATTGCAGAGTTCTGCACTTTTAAAGAGAATCCTGCTAAGTTTAAGGAGGGCCGCAGCCAGAACAACGAAAGTTAAGATACATAAAGCAATTGAGTTTCCAGAGATTGGAATTTGGGTTTTTCATGCAGGGAATATGTTCAAAGTCTATACTACTCAAAATTTTTCTAGCTTAGGTATCCACAAGATTTTGAGAGAGACTGCCTGTATCTCAATGAAAGAGCACCCAACCTTCAGTAAATTAACCCAGAAATCTCAACATGGAACAAGATGAGATTCAAGTGCCTATTTGCCTCCCCTCCTCTCTCCCCGCCCTCCTCTGCTTTCTGCCTCCCTTTCATTTTCACTCCTCTCTCTCTCCTCTTCTCTCCCCCTCTCTTCACTTCTCCTTTCTTTCTTCCTTCTATAACTCTAAAACAATAACAAGTAATCTTCAAACCATTTCAAAGTTTGGTATTCGTATTTATCCTGGGTGACAAGTGGAAGAAATAGTATGACTTCCTTTTTCCTGGGTAAGTGAAGTGAGAGAGAGAGAGAGGTTGGGGGACTTTCTAAGACCTTGTAGTGACTGAATAAATGACCCAGAAAAACAGGTTGAAGTTTCTGAGTTCCAGGGCACTCCTCTTTCTACAAGTGGCCAGCCCAGACCACATCAGGGAGAACTGCAGCCAACTCTTTAGCAAAGGCTCCATTCAATGCCGGTGACACAATCAACCCTGTATGGAGCCCTCCATGTGGGTGTGCAGAGGCACCTTCCACTGGTCCCAAGTGGCACATCACTCAGAAACATATACTTTATCATTTCAAATCTGGCTTCTCCATTTGTAGGGGCCAGGAATTCCTCAGACGCTGTTGCACAGGTGAGCTAGTCCTGTGCTTTGAAAATGTCTGATGTGGCTCCTGGCACTGGCTGCCCTGTCCCTTCCCTTTAAAGCTGCCCTAACCACTCATTTCAACAGTCCACTTGTTAAGGCCATTGCTGTGCAGTGTAATTGATCCTGTCTTGAACCCCCAGATACCCAGCCTAGTATCCTTGTCCCCTGCAAATCCACCATCCAAAGGTGGCTTCCAGTCTCCCCAAATGCGTGCACGCTGATCTCACTCTCATCTTCCTTTCTGCCCCTCCCAAAGTCCCCACAGTTGTACCCAAGAGGCATAAGATACTTTCTGTAAAGATGTATTTAGCCTCCTACTTGAAGCATTTATAATTATTTCCCAGCACAGTTACCATCTATAGCCTTCACTCAAGCGATGTCATTCATCCCCAGTGGATTTACCTAAGGATCTTTGACACTTTGCACAGCCTGGCTCTCCCTCCAGAAGAGGCAAGGTAAGAGGGCAGCGCTGGACTCACCTTCAAGTCAAGTTCCCAGGGTCAGGGCTGGACTTTGGTAAATAAAACCATTTCTCTAAGGAAAACAAAGTTATCACTTGGAAACACTTAAAGATGCATCTTGTAAATATTTTTCCACCAAGATACATCTTTCTAAAACATATCAGAAACAAAAGGGAGAAAACCTCTTTATTCCCCATCCTGACTTCTGTCTTCCAGGGCAGTTAGGCTGAGCGATGCTGGGAATATGAGGAAGTCTCACAACAGCGAATCGAGTTAGAGCAGCAGACACAGCCGGTGTCACCGAGTCACCGTGCCGAGCACAGGCCCCATTTATAACCTGGTCTTTAACTTTGTTTATCTTTGTAGACATTTGCAGGAGCATCTTACTTTCCAGAAGTTAGGGTCCAATCATCATTACTTGTCTTTGGAGAAAATGAGATTATGCAGCTTTAATTCCCCTTCTCAGAAAGTCCACGTTGTAATAGATCACTTTTCGCTGACCCTCCTTCCCCTTGGCCCTGGTGCTGGAAGAGCAACCAGTAAGGGTAGGGTCCTTGATACTGAATCTGAGTCACACAGGTGGAAAGTTGGGCAGAGAGGGCACCTTCCCCTTCTGTGTTTGAGACTGAGGACCCCGGCTCCCCAGAGTGAGCCCTGCAGAGCTTTGCAATTTGCGTGAGTTTGCCTGGGGCTGCCCTGATGAAGCACAGCAGACTTCCCAGCTCAAACAACTGCCGCTTCCTTCTCACGGTCCTGGAGGATGGAAGTCCCAGATGAAGGTGCTGGTGGGTTGATTCTTCTGAGGCTTCAGGGAAGAGTGTTCTAGGATCCCGTCTGTGGCTTATTCACATCATCTTCTCGCTGTCTCCCTCACCTCTGCATCTTCCTTCCGTGTGTCTGTCTCTGGGCCCAAATTTCTCCTTTCAATGAGGACACTGGTCATATTGGCTTAGAGCTCACCCCATGACATTTTCACCTACCTCCAGACCCATTTCCAAATAAGGTCACATTTTGAGATATGGGGGATATTCATCCCTTCCAATGCACAAACTGGGGGGAAACTGTTCAGTCAATAATACAGCTCACACAAGTCATGCCAGGTTCCAAACAGAGCGTGGTTCTGGTGTAGGAGCGCTCCCTCCCCTACTTCACTGTGACTCCTGGCTGTGGTTTCATCTCTGCAGTAGCTTCCAGCTCAGAAGTGGATGTCTGGGTTTCCCACTCCGCCTCTAGATTTGTCCCACCGGATGACCATGGTGCTGCCAGCAGAAGGCCCTTCACAGTGTCGGAAGCTATGCTCAAGGGTGGCACTTTCAAGAGCATCAGGGGAGACAGAGGTCAGGCTTCAGAAAAAGGGTCCCCACCCCATAACAAGCTTTAGTTAGGGAATCTGTAAGCTTCAACAGTCCTCCTATTCCTAGCCCTGAATTCTGTACCAGCCCTCCTGAAAGTTAGATTTCATTCATTCTTTTCACAGAGTGTTTCTTCCATGGGCAGGGACTGTACTAAAATCTGGAAGCCTAAATAATGTGGAAAACAAGGACAGGAGGAAATACCATATCAACATAGCGAGGGGCATTCTGGTTAGAGTGTAAATGTGGATGCTATGTGTTTTGTTTGGCCAAGTGTGTCCTCCTGCAGGTGTGGTGTGACAGAAGTTAGGGGTGAGCGCAGGATGGGACAATTGACAGAGACAGCTGTCAGGATGGCAGTCAAGACCTGAAGAGAACCAGTCAGTGGCTCCAGCCTGTCATCTCTCACCAAATAAGGCTGGTCCCTTCCTCCCCGCTCCTCCCCAGACGAAGGCCCTCCTTCATCTCCCATCCTTCCTGACCTCTGCCCAAGCCATGCCTCAGTGTTCTCCTAAGTGTAAAAGATTCCCACGACTACTGCAAACTTAGTGACTTCACACAAATTTACTACCATATAATTTTGGGATCTGGTAGTCTGAAATGGGTCTCGTTGGACTGAAATCACATTGTTTGCAGGACTATATCCCCTTCTGGGGGCTCTAAGACAGAATCTGTTTCCTTGCTCCTTCCAGCTGTTAGAGGCTGCCTGCATCCTGTGGCTTGTGGGACCTTCCTCCATCTTCAAATATGGCAGTGCAGCATCTCCACATCTCTCCCTCTGACTCTGACCTCCTCCTTCCACTCATAAGGGTTCAGGTGTTGACACTGGATCCACTCAGATAATCCAACCTAATCATCTCGATCAAGCTAATTAACACCCTTCTTTGTATCTGCAACCTTAATTCCCCCTTTCCATGTAATATAAATTCGTCACAGGTTCCAGGATTAGGATGTGGACATCTTTTTTGAAGACAAAGGGACAAAGAGGGAATTATTATGCCAACTGTACTAAGCACAAATTCCTTCCTGCAAGTAATTCCACTGTTTATGTTAGGAAAATAAGACCCTGACTTTGGCACATAAGAACTAAAAGAGTCCATTAGGCTTTTTCAACAAAAGAAGGACCTAAGTAAGGATTGTTTGGAATTCAGTAGGCTAAAACACAAAGGAAGAATCAGGAAAGAGCAAGTAAAGACAGACAGTACCTGCAGGTATCTCGCTTGGTTTTAGGGTAGTAAGGAGGCTATTCATATGAAAGAGTGGAGCATGACCCCAGGATTAAAGTGTTCTTTATAGATTCTTCACTCTCCAAGTCCAGGGAATCAAACTCCCAGCTCCCTGGATCCTCAGCCCAGTTCACTGGCCAGTCAGCTTTCTGGAGCCATCTAGCACAGTGAGACTGTGATGGGCAGCCCACACACCCGCAGTAGCTGGGTTGTGAATCTCCTGAGGTCCTTGTCGGGCAGTTCAGTCTCAGTAGAGAACTCCCAAGTTGATCTCTGTTCTAAGTCCTGCCATGCTAGACATGGAATCTTGGCTGGAGAGATTAATGAAGTCTCAGGTACATGCTATGTAGCCATTGATTTGGTGAAGTGATTCCTTTCTAACTGTATCAGAAAAGAAGATCAGAAACCATCAGCAACCAAATTGAAAAAATAAAAAATATTCCTTACATTTTTGCCCCAGGACTATGTTAATGCTTCTTTTTAGTTTTAATTTTTAAAAATTATTTATTTATTTAGCCCAAGGCTAGAATGCCATGGTGTCATCATAGCTCACAGCAACCTCAAACTCCTAGGTTCAAGTGATCTTCCTGCCTCAGCCTCCCAAGTGACTGGGATTACAAAAGCCAGCCACCGGGCCCAGCTAATTTTTCTATTTTTAATAGAGACAGGGTCTCACTCTTGCTCAGGCTGGTCTCAAACTCCTGACCTTAAGCATCCACCTGCCTCAGCCTCCCAGAGCAATAGGATTACAGGCCTGAGCCACCATGCCTGGCCTGTGTTGACTCTTCTAGGCCTCCCACAGAACATCAAACTGATACTCAATACTGATGACATCATTCTAGTCAGGGCAGATAAGAAAGAACAGACTGGAGACCTTGGAGGCCTTATAAGATAAGTACGTTCTAATAAAATAGATAAACCTTTGGCCAGACTAATCAGAAATAGAACAGTAAAATCTCTAGTCACCTCAATCAGAAATGATAAAGGAGAAGTTACAACTGATGCCACAGAGATACAAGAGATCATCTCTGAATTCTACCAGAAACTCTATGCCCAGAAATTTGACAATGTGAAGGAAATGGATCAATATTTGGAATCACACCCTCTCCCTAGACTGAGCCAGGAAGAAATAGA
>CAUYON010014640.1:0-33311 GCA_963573935.1 Arctocebus calabarensis | reverse complement strand
GTGGAACACATTATTCTTAGTAAAGCATCTCAAGAATGGAGAAGCATCAATCCCATGTACTCAAGTTTGATATGAGGACAATTAATGACAATTATTACACAGTGGGGGTGAAGGAAGGGGAGAGCAGAGAGAGGAAGAATGAGGGAGGGGTGGGGAAAGGAAGAGTAGAGAGAGGGAAGGAGTAAGGGGGGTGGGGTGGTGGGGTCTTGGTGTGTGCCACACCTTTTGGGGGCAAAACACGATTGTAAGAGGGTCTTTTCCTAACAAATGCAACCAGTGTAACATGGTTTCTTGTACCCTCAATGAACCCCCAACAATAAAAAAAAATAAATAAAAAAAAAGAAAGTTGGCCAGTCCTAAATGTCCTGTTTATATTCTAAGATTTTATCATCACATCTTGTCCTCATTCATGTTTCTTGGACAATAAACCTTTACTATTCACTGAATCCTTTTGCTTTGTTTGAACGCTGCAAAGAAGAGATGGGTGTGCATTTCGTAACAATGATGAAAGCAGATATCCACAGAATCATACCCTACTCAAGAGAAAAGAGTCTACAGGTGAAAGGTGGCTCCTGTCTTACCTTTCCCTGCCTTACTCACCATTTCTGTTTTGCCTGCAAGTTTCTATTTCACAAAAATCCCATAGTTAAAATTCAATGTAGAAATCTTATGGTATCACATGAAAAGAAAAATACCATTACTCCTGTAGTTTTCTAAAACTAGATCCCTGAAGTTAGGTTGGCCCATGTTTTAGACACTTAACACAAGGGCAAAAGCATCAGATACACCAGCAACAAAACTCATTAGCTACAACAGCACAGGTATCTCACAAGGATCTCAGGAATAGCTCCCTCACATCAAAGGTGCTACAACCAGACCTTAAATTCTTGCCATCAACCCAAAGTTCTTCCACTTTTTCTTTGAAGAAGAATGTGGGACATTCCAGAATTAGTCATGATGGCTTCTGTCTTTTGGGGATCTTTGATGGGCATGATTCAGGCTACTGAGTTAATGATATAGGAACACATTAATGTCTTTGGCTTTCTGAAAACATCAATAGTACTTAACTCTTTTGAATAAGCCATAATGGAGGACAAGCTAATACATGTATTTACTGAGCCCTTAACTGTACCAGGCAGTCTCCTGTGGATGATCTCAATTAATCTCCAAGGCAACTCCTTATAGGGGTTTTATTACTGCTCTCCCCACGCTGCAGATGAGAAAAGTGAGGCATATTCAGGTTAAGTGCCTCACCAAGATGACAGAACTTGAAAAGTGAAGGCAGCTACAAACTTATGCATACTAAATCCAGGGCCAAGCTCCTAACCACTAATACCAACTCCCTAGATTGTAAGAATCAGAAAATTACTAGAACTGCCTGGCCTTGTACAGATGAAGAATCTGAGGCCCAAGATTCAAACAAATAGAAGTCAAAGATACCATAGAGGCAGTACAAAGACCAGAATCCAATGCTGCTGTCAGCATGCTACTGATCTTGTGAGTACCCCACACAGCTTGTACGATTAATGGCATCGGCCATTGATAAAATGCCCATTTGGTACACAGATAAACAAAACAGAAAAGACATGACCCTTAACGATTCATCTTCTTCTTGGGAATCTCTAGTAATGGGGATAATTGCACATGCCCTACTATAGGGCGTAAGAAAGAAAAAGGATAACCAAAATGAAAAGTTTAAGACATAAAGGAGGGCGGCACCTGTGGCCCAAAGAAGTAGGACGCAGGCCCCATATGCTGGAGGTGGCGGGTTCAAACCCAGCCTGGGCCAAAAAATGCCAATAAATTTAGATAAATAAATAGACATAAGGGAAATAGGAGTTGCAAACACAGAATTTTGAAGTTCTCACCTTCAACTTGCTCCCTCCATAGTTACACTTTCTCACTAACAATAACTGAATTAAATCTTCAGTTATCTTACTTGGTACCACTATAATCTTAAATAAAATAAATCTTTGAGGTATTCCAGGACAGAACCCCTGCACACATTGATCTATCTCTTCCCTGTACCCAGCTGTGCATGCAACAAATCTACACATTTATTAAAGAACTTAGGATACAGTGGTAAAATCGCCAAACACAGAAAATACCAACAGCAATATCCTATAATCCTACTATGCATAATACTTTGCATAGCTTATTTCATTTAATCTTATAAGAACTCTATCATGTATTAATATCTGAATTTCACAGAAGAGTCTTCAATAAAATCTTAATTTGCCCAAGATTTCACAGTCAGAGAGTGGTAGAACTGGAATTCAAAGTGAGGCTCGCTTAATCCCAATGCTGATCAGCTGTGCTGTGCTCCAGCTCCCACCTGCCTAGAGCCATATTTGGATGTGCCGGGGCCATGGGTACCACCGCTCCCATCTCCTTCTACTGGAAACAACAAATGGAGGTGACAATTTAGCTTTAAGGAGAGAAATTGGGAGTGACACGAAGAAAACAAGTATTTCACATTTTTAAGAATTTTCATTAACTACCTCTTAGAGAATGGTAAGAACTACTGCACACAGAAAATAAGATACTAGAGGGTTATTTCTGCCAGTAGCATGGCTATGCCTTTTTCAAGTTACTCCCCCACCCCACCCTCATTTGCTAATCTTCCCAGACAATCCTATTCCTTAGAGTACTATAATTATGCTCAAAAAGTCCTGTTTATCACCTTGTATAGATACCAAGTACCAATCCTCCATCAGCAAGGTGCTTTAATTCCAAATAGAAAAGGAAATGAGATTTGAAGTTTAAACCCCTTCATCTTCTTTAGGAGTTCTGCTGAAAAAGTGAAGTCAGAATCATATCTAAACTATACCAGTTAAATGAAATTAGGGTTTTCTCACTAGATTTCATTATCTACAAGTCCTTCTGACTACATTATCTACACTTAAGGATAAAGTATAATCTGAATATAATTTTTTTTCCAGAAATCGGTTTGTTACATATTTTCATGGAAACTCCATTAATGATTTAGCAATACAGAATCATAGAATAGAAGCGGTCATGACAGGCCAACTCACCTATCATAAGAAGACCAAATTTAAGCTAAACCTTCAGATTAGTTATTTTTATTTTAAGACTCTTTAATGAAGGAAATGCTACAATTTCCCCCATGAAACCCTTTCCAGTTTTCCAAGCATATTATACGAGATTAAATCCACCCATATAAAGAAAAATATCATCAAGTATAAGCTCTAACATTCATTTGTTATAGGAGAAAAAAAAAATCTATCCCTTATCTTTTAACATTGAGTTTTCAGATGGTGGACAAGACTTTACTCCAAAATCTAAGTGAAGGCTAAAAGAACACTAACTACTATCCAAGCTTCAGAAAAGAAGTCTACAAAATTCTATAGGACTATAGGATTTTGATATAAAAAACACCTTCATAACTTCGAATAATATTATTCAGAAAAAGAAAAAATATTCATTAGCTGATTATATCTACATCAGACATTCATGCTAAATGAAATTCACACAATATTTTCCATAATGTTGTCTACAGAAAAGTTATTTACTTGATTTGCCTTTTCCCCTTCCCTGTCTTGCAACGGCTCTCATTTTGTTATTTACCTGTTTCCTAACATTCCCTAGGGTTCTGTAAGAGTCAATGTTCAGTCTTCGAAGCTCTTACTTGAGAATTCCACCTAGTGGACACACTGGCAGCACCGTCCCCACAGAATACACTGTGAATGTTGCTATTTTCTCATTCACAGGGACAAGCTGAAATTTAGTAGAAAAATTCATTTTTTGCCTGTTGATAAGCCAACCACCTCTACCGGTGGGTGTTGAAAAGAGTACTTGCTTTGGGTAAGCTCTATCTAATAATCCATCACACCCACTGTTTTTGAGATAATGCGACTGCTGGAAAGAATTCCTTTTTTCCCAGGAAGAGATGTAATTTGTAAGAGTTCTTCAGCAACGAGTTCCCTGGGAGAGAACTGTGACTAAATCTAGGTCATCTTATCCTCTTCTGGACCCCAGAAATAAATATGGTTATAAAGAAATTGGCAAGATGTACTATTGCTCCAGAGAGAGATCCTTTGGGAAAATGGTAACATGGTCTCATAGAACAGCTTTATCTACATAGAAATAAATATATATAGCGATCTATAAGCCACAGCATTTGACTTACTTCAAGTTGGAGGGCGAAAGGGAAGAGAGCTAAACGTACACCAGTCCTGGAGCTGCAGCAGGTATCACATAATGTGTTCATCAGAGTGATCCTCTGAGCAGTGATTTTTCTCTACTCAAAAATTGAGGACGTACATACAAGAGGAAGAAAGATGCTGAAGTCATCCCAGCTGCTTCAGGCAGAACAGAGGTTCAAATCCAGTCTGTCTGAATCCAAACTCCATGGCCTTCCCTGTAAACTTTTACACCAAAATCTAAGTGAAGGCTAAAACAACACTAACTACTATCCAAGCTCCAGAAAAGAAGTCTAGAAAATTCTACAGTCTACAAAATTTCACCTACATCTTTATACAGCTCCCTTTTAAAAAGAATACAGTTTTGGGGATAAAAAGAAGCATGCGATTATTGCATTTTTCAAAACATCCAGATGTCTTCAAAGATTCCAGCAAGCTGGAGACTATGGTTTTGCAATATTACAGGTATCTTTTTCAGTATAAACTACTACACCATTTATTTTAGCTATCAAGTCTCAGTTACAAGAATCCAATTCAACATAATCAAGTTCTAATGCCTCTGATTATTTCTGTTTGTTCTTGCCTAGAGGCCTGGAAAGAGTACAGGTTTCACAAATACAAACAGAGGACTCATGATGCTGTTGGAATGTTCTACCTTCCTGTTTTCAAAGCAAGAGGCTGCACTGCTTTGAAAATGCATTCCATGGAGGGAACAAAGGAAGCTTCTTCTGTTAGATAAATGGAACATTCATGTACACCAGAGTTATTTGTGCAAACTTTTAAGTATCGATTTGTTCAGCATTTAAGTCTGATGGGAAGTAACACACATGGGGTCAACAGATTGCTATTATAGGAAAGTATTACAGGAGTAGCTTGGGGCCAGACACCTAGGTTCAACTCAGTTCCTTGAACTCTTCTTTATTTGGCAATATGACCTTTACCCTAAATGAGCACGCCATCAGATGTGAAGACAAAGTGTCTGATGACATTGGATGCCATACTGAGACTAATGTACAGATAAAATGAAGGGCACATTCTAAATTTCACTCAAAAGAGGGGAAAATTAACTCTCTTTGGAAAGATCAGAGAAAGCTTCCAAAAGAAGGACCTTGAATGTCAGACTCAGATTAGACTTGACCCTGTAAATGATGAAGAGTGATATTACCAGCACAGGAATGGGCACATAGCTGGTATACAGGTCAAGAAAAGAAAGATAATATGGTCACAGGAGAGCAGAAGTAAAAGGGCAAGAAGACAGAATTTTTTTTAAAATGTGTAAAACCAGGGAGATGAGATGATCTGAAGATAACGGAAAGGGAGTTATTAAAGATGACTTGAAGTACTGTTCCTGGCAGCATATCTTGTTTAATAAGGAAATGTGAATTAAGCATGAGTAGGACTTTATTGAGAATGATTAGCTCATTCTAAAACATACTGACATTGAAGTCAGGCAGAAAATCCAATCGAGTTCAATGCTCAGAGTGGGCTGGGAAGAGGGACACCATTTACAGATACATGGGGTCCCTATAAGCCAGGCAGACATGTCCAGTTGCATCAGTGGTGGTGTGTTCAGGTTTCTTTTCTGGGTTATGTTATAAGGCTTGATCATTTTTTGGTTGCAAATTACAGGGAGCAAATGTTTTGATTCTATCCAATTCAGCTAGATTTGCACGTTCATGGATAGAAACATGGCAGAATTCACTAGACGGCCAAACACAGCTGGTGCTTTCATGTGGTAATGGGCTGGCTGGTGGTGGAGCCAGTCACCAGAATGCTCCCACACCTAGACAACTGATTTCATAAACAACCCCACGGAGGAGCCCATTTCACCCGACCCAGGTCAGAAAGAATCCGTAGTCACCTTCATGAAAGATAATAAGGATATGGTAACAAAAGAACAGAGACCAGAAGAGAAGGGAAGGAATTAATGAATGAATCACTTAATCCAGACAGTAGTAATAATATTTACACAGAAATGCCATGGACAAATAAGGGTCTCAATTACAATCTCAGAATTCAAAAAAGCCAACTTTTTAATATGCAGAGGTGAGTACATCAGCAGAAAGTACCAAGAGGGAGGGACAATTAAAAACCCACTGGACAAGGTAAAGACTTGCCAGCAGACACTGGACTTATTTTCAAATTATCGACAGAGAACAAGTCTTTCCTAGTCCATCTCTGGTCGTTTTTTTTTACCCTATAGAAGCTGACCGCCTGAACAATTACATAGATTTAGAAAAGGAGTGAATCTGACCTATTTATAACACAGTCAATTCTCCAGTATTTCCAGGCTCTCTCAGAGGCTACATACTATTATCTGCCCTCTGGTCATTCCACTGCCCATTATCTCCTCCACAGGGAAAAAGAGGTGAATCTGGAATCAATCCATTTAACTATTTATTAGCAGTGGTTGTAAAAGGGGAAGGGGAAGAAATGGAATAGTGTTCTCTACAATAAACATAGCCTCAAATCATTAGGCACTTATCCACACACTCCCCTTAGTATTGAAAATGTGCTAAAAGTTGTCATGCTTTGTTTTCAAATTAGTGATTCTTCAATATTTCCATGTTCCAGAAATATATCAAAAGACTCGAGAATCTCTTTAATTCAAAAATAGTAAAGATAAAATTCTGATTTCTTAGAGTTATACCATTTAGAAAATTCAAATAAGGAAAGATGAAAACAATGGTTAGCAGCTCACCACTTACGCTCATCAGTAAGCAATGTCCAATTGTAACAACAGAACTTGCTTTACAGGATTTCTGCAAAGATTTAAATGTGATAACACACAGACTGCATAAGCAACACTCTAAATAAACCTTATCTACCATCGATTTCATTATTGCTATTGTTGTTTTCCTATCACTGATCCTGGCTGGATGAGATCATGGCCTTGCAAATACTCAATGTGATTCAAGATTCAGGAAAGAAGATTATTTCTCAATAGTCTCATAAATTAATATTTAAAAATCTGGAGTGGTGTTGTAAACAGCTGGAACTAAAGGGTTAGTGGTTTATCAAAAATCATCTCCAGTGTTACACCACATTCCCTACTTGCATGGAAAGTATCATCAACATATAGATAGCCCAAGGGGAACAAAGGGCCAAGGAAAGGATATACCAAAATACAATCCATCCTCTTTTATGCGTTCAACCACTGAAATTTTTGCTTAAAAAAGGGGGAGCAGGAAATTGGGGTGTGTTAAATGAGTGCTCACACACCCATCACTTGCATACACGTCCTCTCTGTCTGTCAGTTCATAATCCATGATGGAAGCAGCAAAGTCTTGTCAGAATCATCGTTTGGCCAACGAGAAGGACCGAAAGTCCACCTGCTATAACTGTCATGATCACATTAAATCATGCAAATTTAGAATGTACTGTAACCTTCCCATGCTCTTTGCTGCATTCAATATGCAAATCGTGAAGTCTACAGTGGATCCTGTTTTGTGGAAACAGTGTGATTAAGGAATTGTTAATATTTCTAGTGATCTTTCATCCCCTCTGGAAAGCTCTGGCTCCTCACAGATCTCCATCAGGAAATAATGTGCCTAGGATAAAAACACACAAAATTGTTTAAAAAGAGCAGAACGTGAAATAGAGAACAAGCACATGAAGTTTCACAAGTTCTTTTCTCTGCTCTCTTTAATTATGCCAAGGCAGATACACGAAGTAAATGCTGTGAGTTGAATTTCTCATCTGTGGAAAACCACATCTGTGTGAACATCTCCTTAACAACAGTTTTGCTCAATGCCAAGACAGGCATATCACGAAGCAGAATTATTTCTTGTTTAAACAGATCTACCCAGAGTGGCATCTGAGTTGCCTCATGTGTGCTTTGGAGAGCTTGATACCCATGAGGTTGGGTTAACCAGCAGTCATCTGCCTTGACAAACCTGTTTAGAGAAAGGCAGACAGGTAGTGGTTATATTTTTCCATCACTGAGCAACCAATCTATGCGAATGAAAAAGTACTTCAAAAGGAAGCAGTCTCTCTCACTACCTTATGACGATCTTTCTATCTTCCGGGATTGCTCAGTGTAATTATACATTCATTCACTCAGTTCCTTTATGCAGAATCTGATGCACTGGGCACCACTGTTACCTATAAGGACACAGAATGAATGGGCCAAGGTTCCTTGGGTCTAACGGGAGAGACAGATGTGTAAACACAAACATCTTATAATGCAACACAAAGAGGAAACCGATAAAGGCTCAAACAAAACCCTGCAGAAATCCAGAAAGAGAAGTGATTAATTTTGATTGGGAAGAAAAGTTACACTTATGTGGGTCTTAAAGGAAAAGACTTTGCCACATGGAGAGGGAGCAGGACATGCTCTCTTGTAAAGGGTAAACAACATGGGAAAGGCAAAGCACCAAAGATGCCTTACCATCTTTGGAACAAGGCTGTAGGAAACAGGTGCTGGAGAATGAGGTCTGAGTAGTGGTTTATGATCCAGACTGTCCCGGATCTCACTTGACATGACGAGTTTCAATGGGCTTCACCCAGAGTGGGTGAGGATCCAAGAGCAGGTGACCACTAAAGGATATGACATAATTTCATTTTTAGGAAACTAACTCCAGGGACATCAAAAACAGTACAATGGCTTAGCACACCCTGATGGTAGGGAGAAGACACGGGACACTGCCTAGCTGGAAGGGCCCAGCCCTGGTGTCTAGCCCGTCTGAAGATGCTTTCCTCAAAGATAGGGGTTAAACTGAGCAATATTGCCTACATGGCAATAAACACACACAAAAAGTACACTCAGAAATTGACAAAGGATTAGGGCCTAGAACACAGCTGTCTTTTTAACCAGCTCCTCCAGTTAATTCAGATAGATGAGTCAAGTTTCAAAAAAGGGTGACTATACAGGCTAACCCAATAGACTTCTTCCTCTTCTTCTTCTTTTTTTGAGACGGAGCCTCAAGCTGTCACCCTGGGTGGAGTGCTGTAGCATCACAGCTCACAGCAACCTCAACTCCTGGGCTCAAGCAATTCTCCTGCCTCCACCTCCCAAGTAACTGGGACTACAGGCACCCGCCACAATGCCTATAACCAACGGCTATTTTTTGGTTGCAACCATCATTGTTGTTTGGCAGCCTGGGCTGGATTTGAACCCACCAGCTCAGGTGTATGTGGCTGGTGCCTTAGCCGCTTTAGGAGCAGGCACTGAGCCCCCATCAGACTTCTTTAAGAGCAGGGATGAGATCTTGTTTGAAAAAAATGTATCCCAAATGCCTACCACAAAACACACCATGGTGCCTGGCACCCAATAAGGACTCAATCTTTGTTAAATCCTCAGTCACAAGCTCCTGACTCCAATGGATAACTGCCTGGTATTCCTTTGGGGCTCAGTTTATTAGAATTGAGTTTTAAATTCCATTGCTGTCAGCACTATTGGACTTGTTCTTTACCTATTTGGGTAAAGAAATACTTCTTTAAACCATTTCCCAAGGAATTTTAATCTCTCTTACATTTCCTAAAGTAGCAAAACAAGGTTTTATTGTTTCATGTTAGGTTGAATGTTGGTTCAGAAGCTACTTACTAAGATGTTAACAGCTTACAATATACACTCTAGTGCTCGCTTCTAACTGCTCCAATTTGATTAATTATATGTGTGTATATTACATTATATATTAGGTGATCTTAACAGGAAAAGCTTGTATGTTACCCAGCATGGAGGTCTAGACTCTGGGACATGCCTAACGTCTTGTTAAATATAACTTTCTTATATCAATAAATTTGTGGGTTCCTAAATGTTTGGGAGAGAAAAAAAACAACAAACCTCAACTGTTGGGTAAAATGTAGAAATTATACTATGTATATACGCACTTATAATGATAAATGAAAAATAACTCCAAAATCACATGTTCTGACCAGGACATCTGAGCACTGTATTTGTTTGGAAGCATCTGTAGTAGAAGCAAGGAGATGTTCCTTTAGTTAAATTAACTGAAAATTACCTTCTGTATTTCCACACTGAGCCGATACCCCCAAAGCATCACACTGATTCTACCGTCAGTGTGTACCATTATACAAGCTAAGTATAATCATTCTGTAAACACAGAATAAGCATTCTGTAGCATACCAATAATTTACGTGTTCATCTTCTACTATAAAACATTTTCAGGACTCTGCCAAGAGTCATGTGTGAAATGATTTACATGAAGCATGTGTTCAATGGCAGAGACGTAAAAACCACAACTCACTGTGCTTGGTATCACGGTCTAGACCCAAGACTCTAAACAAACTGCAGGCATTGGTCATCAGTGGAATTCTGTATGGCCAGAAGCTGGGACATATGAGGACAAACTTCTCAATTACCACAAAGGCTATGTTTTGAACGAACAAAAAACGCCCAAGTGAGGCAGGACCCAGATGACATCACTGTCTGATTCCCCAACTGAGACATGTTCTAATTTCTAGCCTCTCTTCCCTTCCCTAGGCCTTCTCTGCCATCATCCTATACTACTTACCACTAGCCCTAAGTTCATTTAGCCCCTGTGTGAAACACTAACTTCTTTTGCTGTGCTTTTTGTGCTTGTTATATGCACAAATAATAAAATTTTATTTTTCAGAAGATCATGTTCAATCAAAAAGCCTTTGGGATTCCAGAGAAATGGCAAAAGTATTGCTAGAAAGTTAAGGGTAACACAATGGAATCATTACAGTTTCCGAGACAGAAGGATCTACAGTTAGCATTTATTAAGTGCCTACTATGTGCCAGAACAGTTAGCCATTTAACACAGTCATCTCAATGCTCAGAGAAATGACTAGTGAATAGAAAGTATTTTCCCCCATTTGCTATCTGAGGAGACAAAGACTAGAAGATATTTGAAAATGTGGCCAAGGTTACAGAATTAACCAGTATCAAAGTCAGCACTGGAACCCAAGATCATCCCTGTCCAAATGCAGAGCTCTCTTCACTAACACTAACACTGTGCATTCCGGACACACTTAGCCTGGACCACACGTCTCCAATCATGTATCAAACTGCAGCGCAATTAGGTTTTGTGTCTCCTTCTCTCCTCACCAGCCTGGGTAGCCTCCAGTGGAGGGATCCTGCCTTACCTAGCTTTTGTACCAACAGTCTTACTCCAGGCCTCGTACAAGGTTAGGGCTAAAAATTGTCTCCTGAATCAATGAATAAGTCATCTTTACCATTACTGTACACCTGCAACCTCTACAAAAATATCTCCATCATCAGGACCAGGCCACGGACACAAAAATGTATTTTCTGATTGTATTTTATGCTTTTCTTCACTTACAGTTTCCCTAAGACCTATTTTTTGGGGAAAAAAAAAGCTCTAATTAAAAATTGCTGGGTGGTACCAGGGACTCAAAGGAGTAGGGCACCGGCCCCATATGCTGGAAGTGGTAGGTTCAAACCCAGCCCTGGCCGAATTCTGCAAAAAAAAAAAAAAAAAAAAAAATTGCAAGGGTCATCTCATTGTTTCATATTAGAAACACGTAGGCTAAATTAGGACCACCTAACTTCAGAGTATAACAGTACTCCTTCTCCAGAGCACCTGAGACTGTGCATTGCAAAGATACAAATACATACTCACTTCCTAGGCACAAACCTAGAGATTGTTTCTGATTTTATTAGAACTCTTCTGAATGGTAGCAAACATTTTCTTTCTTCTAATATTTTTATCTCTCTCAGAACTACCAGAACAAAAGGTACTCAGATTAATTTTGCCAAACTACAAAAGTAATCTTTCATGTTAAAATGCAGTACTAGAACTGACTATTTATAATGTACTAACATACTGATCAACTTTGGAAAAAAGCAAATGTCAAAACTCTGTCAAACAGCAAATCAGAAACAGGAAAGAACACTGTTAAGATACAAACTTCATACTTCAAATCACTGACAGAAATATTCTTCTGACCAAGAATCATAATCTAACTTCAGATTAGATTTTATAAATACACCCTCCACACACGCATGTGTTTTATAAGGCTGTCAACTAAGCAATGCTAAAACAATTAAGAATTACCCTTTACAAAGGCTTAAATGTAATCAAATTAGCATAGTGAAATAAACATGCTCACTCTTGAAATATTTAAAGTTAAAAGAACCTCAGATCTGACAACTGTAAAATTACAGCTGCATAAAATATGCAAATAAAGTGTAAAGAACTGTCCCACAGGGTTTAGGGACACTAATAACATCAAAATAAGGCCAGATTTAGAAATATAATTACCTTCAAATATAAATCATGTCTTTTTATTCATAAGTAATGGGTTAAAGAGGTTTGCCCAACTACGAAAAAGGGAAATCTTTGCACTAGCCTGCCTTACTTGCAAAACAAAATCTTAAAAAATAAATCATTAAATATTTTATTAATGATAGTGTTTTAGCAAAAGGTAAGTTGGACGACTGAAGTATAAACCCAGTCAAAAAGAGAAACAATCTTACTTCAGGTTCCTAGGCCTGTAATTAACTTTTTTTTTCCCAAAAATGATCCTCAATTTTCAATTTCCAAAGGAACATTTGACCGTTGAATTCAACTCACCCTGATTATTCTTCATCTTTAAAAAGATACTTGCGTCCACATAGAGAAAATACAGAAACGGAGATAACTCATCATTAAACAAATGGAAAAAACAAGGGAGGGGCCACCAGACAATTTATTGGGTGGGCAGTAACACCCATAAGAACAAAAACTCCTAACGGACAGGGCACTCTGTCTTGGTTACCACCTTATTTATATAAAACCTAGTCTACCCTAGCACAAGACATTCATGCTGTGATAAATGTTATCACTTTGAATAAGGCCTCTTTATGGGAATATAACACTGTATTGTTATCAAGGTATTTTCACACACATTAATCTTATTTGACCCCTCAACAACTCTGTTGAACTCTGCAGAGAGGAAATTAAGTCTCCAAGAGATTAAGTAATTTGTACAAGGTCATGTGTAGAATGGAGTGTGCCTACACAAGAATGCAGTTTTCTTTTCTTTCCTCTATTTCTCACTCCTCACTGCAGTGAAGGTGCCAAATGTCTATGTCATAAAATTACACTCATTCAGAGCAGGCAATTTGTGATCTAATATAATGTTAGAGAGAGAGAGAGAGAGCGAAATGCTATTATTTCAAATTGAAATCTTTACATGATGTCAACAGTTTTTACTATTTTAATTTTAAAAACCAACTCTGATCATTTGGAGTGGGTTCATCTAAAATAAAACTCCTCATCTGTATCGGGAGAATCCTTTGTCTATTTGATAAAACATAAAATGTGTAGCCTTAAGTAGCTCTTATTTATGACTCAGTTTACCCAGTCAGAAGCTAAACAGGTGGGGCTTTCTTGTACCAACTCATAGAGACAGCTGTGAAGAATAAATGAAATCTTCTTATAAGTGAGGGCCAGAAAACATAAGGGCCAGGGGTAATTAGAGTGGATACAAATGTGTTTTAAGGTCGATCTTTAAAAGAGTTCCCTGGAACCTCTATGGTCAATATTAATCCACACTATTCTACTAACCTCTCACTTCTTCTCTATGTAAAATGTACGATGACTATTACAATTCTTGCATTATTTCCTTCATCTAAGTATTTCAGTCCAAGTTTGAGAGCAAAGTGAGAGAGAGAATGATTACCGAGCCTGGATTCTGATGAAAGTGACACCCACAGGCAGCTGGGGCTAAGAGTGACACCAGCATGTGAACCTATTTCAGGACTGATATGCGTCTAATGTTTTCCATTCAGCCACATGACCTCTGTTGACTTCAATGGACAGTATATTTGTGAACCGATTTTAGGAACCACTGTCCTTTTACTCTCTGCTGAAGGTGGTTTCAGTGTTCTGAGGCCTAATAGCATCTGTGAACTTTGAGACCCAGTATTTTTTAGTAGGTTTAAATCCAAAAGCCCTCAGGTTCTTAAAGGGTTCAGATGGAAAATTCTTTTTAGCCGTACCTTGAAAGCTCTAATAAAGAGAACTGAAATATAAAAATATGACCTGTGAACTAATGGGAACAGAAGACCTTTTTCCAAGTTTCTTGCACATGCCCTTAAAAGCAACCTGGGAACAAAGTAGGATAAAAGATACTCAGTTCTAATAAGCACCTAATGGTTAGTAGTGCCCAAGATTTATTCTGTGAGTGCTTCAAAAAAAAATGGCTGAGATCTTCAACTATTAAATTGCCAGAAAAAAGTATGCCCTTATTAAATATTAGCAGAATAACTGATCAGTGTTTGAGAATCATGAATGTGGCCTTTTGACTTTCCAAATTATACAGGACTATTTCCTTTGACCTTCCCTTATTACAGATCTGTAACAAGGACATTGCTTTGTTCAGGCAACTCAGGACACATGGAGCTGCCTGCTTTTGCAGAAACACATCCCACATTAAATTAAGTTAGAGGTGGTATTTGAAAAATAAATAAATAATGGAGTTCCAATTCACTGCAAATAGTACAGGAGGCCAGTAAGTGGGAAGCCTGTAAGAGAAGGACTTCTTTTAGAAAGATGTTTTACAGGACTTTTTCTGCATCATTAACTCTTCTGGAATCCTGAACATAACATGATGAATTTGCCTAAAAAAGTAGCTACTGTTTAATTTTGAATCACTTCAAAGAGCTACAGTAGAAGGAATCAAAGAAAACCAAAAAGACCAGTAGATGCAAAATTCACCAAGGGGGGAGAAAAAAAAAAAACAAGAACATTCTAACAGATTTTGAACATGTACTCAAAATACCACTGATTATTTTGCTAATACAGTGTTTTACTGTTCCATGCAACTGAAATAAGTCTCTGTATTCATCAGAATACAGGATATTTTTATTGCAATATTTGTGTCAAAGCCCTTAAAAAAGGAACATGTTTAAAACACTGAAAAGAATCTCTGTCTTAAAATGGTTCTCAGCATGTGTGTGTGTGTGTATTCTTATAATCAGATACTTAATTGAAAGGAGTGCATTACTGAAAAGAGTAAGAAAAAATAGTTCTAATCTCAACATGTAGTTTTAGAAGAAAAACACAATTGCACAAATGCAAAGAAATTAGGAGGCTAGAAAAGGCAAGAAAGTTGCCTGAAGTATTCTAATGGTTGTTTAACTTTAATAATAATAATACCTAGTCTTAAAAAGTCTTTCGCGTAAAACTTGCCCAAGGGAAAAGAAAGAAAACCTCCTAAAAATTCCATATCCCCAAATACCACTACATCAAAAACCATCTGGAAAATGTCAGATAATGGTAACTGCTCACCAAAGAAATTCAGTAAACTTCGTCTTCAATTAGCATTTAGAATGAACAACTAAAATTGATATTTCTATTAGAAAACCTTCAGAAGACAAACCTGGATTAGGAATCAAATTTTAAAAGTCTCCTTAAAAGGACCATCTGTTTATAAACACTCTTCTCACACTCTTTGATCTGTGCCATAAGTTCGCAGTCCAAGCAGAGCTGAATTTAAAGACATACAACACAGCTACCATGAATTCTAGTTACCACATATATTTCACAGCCTGTCTCAAGTTTCCCTTGTTATGTAAGCACTTAGGAGCAATAAAACTTCACTTACATTCAGCAGCATTGTGGGTTCTAAAACAATACACTACCTGACTGTACAGTCCTTTCATTGGTAATGGACAGTTCTAGTGTTTTATTTCTTTTGATCACATTATCAATGCTATATGGAACAACCATTTAGTAGCTTCTCTACTGGCCCATAATATTTTTATTACTGTTATTAAATAGCATTATCCATGCTGAACTCTGTATCAGAAAAATCAAATTAGAAAAATTGAAATATCCAGAAAGAACGAAAGAGGTGGTGGGGTCCCCTCCCCCAACATAATCTGTAGAATCTAAGGAGAAGAAAAACAATGAGTATTCACTTCTCGCAGATAGAGGTCACTAATGGACTGAATTTGAATCACTGTGGCAGAAACCACAAAGTTATTAAAGTAATCTGGTGAAAATGAACTTGAATTGAAATTAAAATTAAAATATCAAGACATGATTATCTTCTGACCTGAACAGAAATATTATATCACCTTGACCTTTTTTGAATCTTCTGAACAGAGGGCAAAACCAAAAGGCCCACCGCACCCTTGCTGTTTTTTGTTATTCTTTTTAACTTGAGACCCTACCCCCCACTCCCCACAGACACTAATGACCACAGAAGCAGCAATTCTTCCTTGTAAAGTCCAAAGCTGAAAAGTCAAATTAGATCAGATGCTCATGTTGGGTCTCTGCAGAACAAGGCTCCTAGACTTGAGCCTTTCTCGAAACCACAGCTTCAAACTGTGGAAAATGTAACGGTGCTTTAAGGAGATATGTCTAAATCCTAAATCAAACTCTCCAGCAGGCCGGCATATAAATGTAACAGGCATCAGAGAAGGTTCAAATTAGATCCAGCCGGTCAAAGTCAAACTGGGTATGATCACATCATCTAAAACCAAGCATACAGGAAAAGCCTATATGCCTTGGGGACCCCAGGGTAGCCCAGCATGGTATCACTTGGAAATCTACTTTCTTGTGTTAAAAGCATCCCCTAGAATTTTTAGAATCTCAATGAAACTACTGAAGTGTTAAGACGTGGGCATTAAAAAAAAAAAGCATTCCTTCTACCTTATGTATGTAATAGGTTCTGCTACAGTATAGCTAGCCCAATTCTTTTTACAATTTCTTGTACCTACTGGCAGAGACATGGAATAATGTTTGAAATTTCATCTTCCAACCTTCTCCAGTCACAGGTATTTACAACTCAACATGACAGTATGGTGTTGCACTGTCATCTACGATTATTAAAAATCCTTAAATGGTTTAATCCTATCCTTTTGAAGAGGAAAGAAAAAAAGGTTCTATTTTCAGGAGCAATAATATTGTGGGGAAAGAAGCAAGTTTTCATTGTATGTATGTTATCTAGATTGATTCTCTTCTAATATGGTGGTCTAACCATCATGTAGATCAGGCGGTGTTGCTCAGTGATTAAAATGTAATAATAATCCAGTTCTAATGCTTCAGGTACTAGACCTAAAATTTTAAATTTCACTCTGCAACCACCAAATACATCCCTGGATAAATGCAACCTGCATTCCATTTACCTCAAAATGTTTTGGGGATCCTTTAATTGGAGATTTAATAAGGTCATGCCAGTTAAGGCTACAGACATTATCTGTGTGACATGGAAGCTAGCCTTCATTTAGCTGGAAGAAGTTAGACATAATAAATTTTTTGCAATAAGCCTGTGAGTGAGTGGACATGCTCCAAAGAGCCCTGAAACCCTTCCTGATTAAAGAAAGAGCCTCCCAGCTGAGTAGGAAGCAATAGCTCCCATTTAGAAGAGGCTTTGCATAGCAAATGCAGCATGTAAAGAAATCTAATCAGCACCTTGCACTCCGCGTGAGCATTTACACGGATTTGTGCCTTGCACTTGATTAGCTTACTGTAAGCTTTACAAGAGATACCCTTCACTAAAATTAATCTAAAGCTCTTGGAGGCTGATTTCCATTCACAAGAGAAGGCAGGATGAGTTTCCAGGTGAATAAATAATGATCATGATAAAGATAGCAGCAAACACTAAGCTGCCTAGAAACTCAAAACTCAGTTGGGGGAAAGGGGGCGTCAGGGAGTTGCGGCTGGAATCTTTTTTGCTCTAGGAGGGAGCTGCAACTATTTTCTTATCCTAAGTAAGGCTGCTGTTCGCGAAACGTGATATTCTTCTCTCCGCTACCCCCGCCTCAGTGTACAGGCGGCCACACACTTCCCAGGCACCACGGTGCATCAGAACAGCGGTAAAAATCCGGCCTCTGCAACGCCACTAAACGCGCGCGCGCACACACACGCACACGGATAATCGTGGAAAATGCACACCACCAAGCGCTAACATGTCGCCCCCTCGATGAAAATGTGACTTCTAAAGTTTCTATTTTACGACGCCGGAAGGTGAATGGGTTGGGGGTAGGGGGAGAACTCTACGATGTCAAAAAGGAGAAGGACTGTTTCTCCCTTTCTCTGACAATTTTCAGCCCCCCCCCTCCCTAAATTTCCTTTCCCGGGTCCCATAAACGCAGCGGGCGAACAGTCATTGCGCGCAAATCATTTTTTTAAAATAAACTAGGTAAGGGTGAGAGAGAGAGAAGGCGAAGGTGAGCGAAATATATGAATCATTTCCTTGGATTGAAGAATACTAAAAGAAAGCCCCTGAACTCA
Source organism: Arctocebus calabarensis (assembly GCA_963573935.1). Lineage (NCBI taxonomy): Eukaryota > Metazoa > Chordata > Mammalia > Primates > Lorisidae > Arctocebus > Arctocebus calabarensis. Next base: position 14,974 of record CAUYON010014640.1, on the reverse strand, counting down.
CATTCCAAATTTCCAAAGAGCTACAAGACGAGGCACCAGCTGGGGCTAAGGGTTCTCAATCAATGACTCCTGGTGGGATTCGCCTCCCCGCACAGCTGCCCCGCTAACGTGACTATAGATCTGCCAGCTTTTGGTACCCATTCGCGGATTCTTGAACTTCGCCTCGCTCTCACTTTCCTCGAGCCCCCGGGAGCGCCTGGAACAGCTCAGGGAGAGAGCAGGAGAGGAGGAAGAGGGCTGGGGACGCGTTACCTGCGAAGCTTCTCGAGGTCGCCTTACAGCCCGGGGAGTAATCCCGCTCAGCGCCGCGCCCTCCCCTAGATCCAAAGTTTTTCTCGGTCCTCCGGGTGGCGGCGGTGGCGACGGCGGCGGCTGCTGGAGCCGAGCCCTGTCGCCCGCAGCGTCGGGGCTCCGAGGTGCGGAGGCCGGAGCCTCAGATCTGTGCGCCCCTCCCCGCAGCCGGCTAACGCCCGGGGCCCCTGGTCTCCTCGCTCGCTCTCGCCTACTTCCCCCACGGAACCGCGGCATCCTTTTCCCCAGTCCTCCGCCACCTCCGCCTCCAGGGCTCGGGCATACCACTTTCTCTCGGCTCTGGCCGCCGCGGCCCCCGCCTCCTCTCCGCCTCTCCGCTCAGCCAAGCTAACAAACCCCTACAGAAGTGGGGCGAGCGGGGACGGTGGCGGAAAGCCGCCCGGCGGCTCCGGGCTCCTTGGATATGAAGGACCCCGGGGGTCGGCAGTAGAAGAGAGGATGGCGCTGCTCCGACGCGTGTGTGCGGACTGCGCCGACCTGGCTTGCGGCGCTGCGCGGGGGCGGGCGCAGGGCTCGCTCCAAGTGCTGCGGCCGCCCGGTGCGGGTCTGGAAGCTGCTCCGGACACACTGCTGCCTCAATCCGAGGCGGCCAGACTAATGTAGGCGCCGCGGCCCCCACCCCCACCCCTCCTGACACCCTCGGGAGATGTTTACAGTAACGAATTCGCGGGATCGCCTCCGCAGCTCCCGCGCTCCTCCTCTCCCCTAGTCCCTCGCGCACTGGCGCGCTCTCCTCCCGGAGCCCTCTTTCTCTCCCTCCCTCCCAGAATCCCTCCCACTTTTCTGGTTTAAAGAATGCATGGGAGGCGCGGCTGCAACCCAAAGCTTTCCAAGAGGCAAAGTCGGACTGGGCTTTTAACCCTATCCTCTCTGAAGAGAGTTGCAGAGCTCCGGGGCTGACACCGGATTGCCATCCTGACACAGTGCGCCTTCCATCTCTCCACCCTGCTCATGCCTTCCCTTATCTCCATATTTTAGGGATAATGCCACCCACTGAACCCAGAAAGACGATTTCCTCATACCCGCCTAATGTACTTTCGGATGGGGGGAGGGAGAAATCTATTACTTAGACATTGAGAAATGATCGAAATGTGAGATTAAAGGGTAACAACATGACAAGCTTCTCAACCAAAATGACATACGTTAATTCAAACGCAGGCAACCTTGGTGGATGTGCCCCCCACCCCCACTCCATCACTAGATCCCTCATCCTGGACCTTCTTAAATAACTTTGAGGAAATCTAAAGTTGAATATGATTGTTTTAAACATCCCTATCTTCTCCCTTCACCCTGGCTGCTACTAAAAAAGAGCTTTGTTTAATTTCCTCATTAATTACAATGGATAAGCAGAGATTCAGCCTCAAAGATTTGAAAAACAGGGTTGACAGCTAACGAAGCCTAATTTGTATACAGGCAACGTTTGTTTCTGCTTCACAATGTCTTTGCAAAGGTTAAAGAATAAGCGTGTAAGAAAACCAGGTGCTCCTCTCTTTCTAGGAGTTGGAGGAATATTCGGGTTTTCTCTTGCCTTTTCATTGCTGTTCCTCCTGCCTCAGTAAGTTGCTGTCATGTTTTAACAAGTCCGGAGAGAGGCTGAATCTGAACAGAAGAGGGAGAACGAGCCCGCGCCGAGCGCTGGGCTAGCCACTCTGAGACACGCAGCCGCTGGGGCCACGCGAGCTACAACCAGCGAGTTGAAAACCTGCCCAAGACTAACTCCCTACGGATCCCCTCAGCTCTTGGGGCCAAAGAGTTGGGCTGGAGCGGTACGGAGACCGGCTGGGAATGATTTCCGGATGCACCCCAGGCGCGAGCGCACTCAGGTCCTCAGTCAAAACCTGAGTCACTTGGCCTCACTTCCTCAATTGTTTTTATTTCCTTTGCATCTCTGTGTGTCTACAGCTTACTTGCGTTTGAGCGTCGCTCAAATGAATGTTAAGACCACTTGGAGAAACGCCCGGTTTGCCTCCCAAGCCACGCACGGTTCCACCCAGACGCACGCCCTCGCGGGGACGCACGCCGGCACTCGGGCGCGCTCACTCTCTTTCACACACACACACACACACACACACACACACAGATGAGTAGCCTGTTAGCACACGCTGGTCACTGTTCTTACCACATTATGTAAAGGTAGCTAGGAAAACACGTTGACTTGGATACACATGGCCTATCTTCTCTCCAAACACAGTGTGTGACTAATGTATATCCCGAGGAAGAGGGAGCGCGGCTGGGGGCGCTAGTCGGAGGGAACTGTGAGTGCCATCTTGCTGGGAGGTTCCGAAGCAAAGCGCCACCGACTACAGTAGCGCTGGCCTTAGCCTGGACCCGCAACTGCAGCAGGCCAGAGCCCGCTAAACTCCAGGAATTTGTCAAGGGAGTCAAGTGTGAGTCCAGTCTGCCTCAGTCACTCTCCCTGAAGGTTTCCCCACCCTGATTAGAGTTCAGACAGCAACTCTTCAACCTTGATCTTGGGCTTAATTACCAATGAGGAGTGACCGCGCCCGCACTAGAAGCTAGGGGGCGAGCCCCATTAAGGTCAGCTCAGCGGAGGGATCTTCCCCAGAGCTCTAGAGGCCTTGAGAAAACCTGCTGGTATCTGGCAAAGCCCTGTTGCAGTCACGCGCGTGGTCTCCTTGCCCCTGCATTCAGCGCGTAGGGGAGTTATCCATCCCTCCCATGAGTCCCACACACGCAGCTCAGGGAACGCAATACAGGTTCATCTTCTATACTCCCAGCGCCTTCACCACCCCCGCGGGGGCTCCAGGAAGGCGCGACAGCCCTAGATCAGTGCCTGCCAGCTCCAGGAGGACTAACAAGGCTGGAAATAGACAAGGTTTTGGAAAAAAGCACCCCCCTACCCAAGGAGAACGAGTTATTATCGACCTCATCTGTTTAGCTGCTAATCGATCCCGGATTGCGGCTTGAAAAGCTGCTGCCTATTTAGATACAACCTTAATAATAACTCCGGTGACATTAACAGCAGATGAGGAGGGGGGTTGTTATTCGTGGAAGTTGAGATTCATTCTAGGGAAGTGAGAAACTGGACTCTGGAAAAGTTAGGGGCGCTGAAGCCCCCAATTTAAGATTATGCTTGTAGTAGGCAACCAAATTTGCGTTTTAACCCAGAGCTCAGGATTTGACCTGCAGACAGACATCTCTAAAGTCAGGGAAAAGCTAAGTTGTCTATTTTCTCTGTGGGTGAAAGACAAAGCCTAGAAAGACCCCACCCTGACGACCATCTCACGCTGGTTCAAAATAAAGAAAAAAAATCTTCCCCTAAAGACAGCGTGGTGCCCGCGCAGCTGTAGCTCCGGCGGTTACTGGAAACTTCGCTTGGCACAGCAGCCCCTTTACCTGGCCGCCGTGTCTTCTTGGCAGTGGCTCATCCGAATCCGACAGGGTCGGGGAGGTGGAAAGGGAAGAAGCTGGCGCGGCAGGAACCGGGCTCCCGGGGCATGGTATTGTTTTAGGGGTCGCCGTCGAGGTCCTTCCTGCCCATCGTTGACAAGTGCCGCCCTGGTCCAGGGGCTCGGTGAACACAGCGGCGGGTGTGGAGGTGCCGCCTCACCCCTGCTGAACACCTGGGAGTGAGGACCAGAGGCACACTTCTGCGGGAGCGGCGCGGCGCCTTGGCGCGGAGATTGCGAGCGCTGGTGTTACCTCCGAGCACTGGTTCCTCGGCGGTGACAATGGATGATACCAAACTCGCAAGTGACGGCGACAGATTTGGAACGTACAACTTCAAGGTACCCAGCTTGAGAGAATATGCAGCTTGTCCCCTCCCCCTCCTCTCCCTCCTACTAGGGAGGGAACTAACTTAACCCTGTGTGCGCCCTACCCTCCCCGGAGAAGCTGGAATCCGCTGGGAAACCGCAGGCTGCGGCTGCCGAGACGAGAGCTTTGTTCACGTGCATTTCCAGTGGGTGTGCGGCTGTCTAGGGGCACTCGCGTGGCAAGACGCCAATGGCGGGCTTCCAGCGTCAGACTCAAGGATGGGAAGGAGCCCTCGCGTTTCATCCGGACCAGACGCAGCCTGGGAATCTATTTTTTGCCTTCAGTTGCCGGATTTACTGAAGTTGCCAGTGAAGTTGGTTTTTATTCCTTTCCTCCTCGACCCTCCGCCCCTCCTATTATTTTCATTCCTAGCTGCGCTTTGAAGATTTGGGACTCGTCGCTTCTTCTAGCTAGCTTTTTAACTAGTGTTCGAGAGAGAGAAATTGTGGAGGGCACCCACCCATGCTAAATGTAAATGAAACCACAAGAAAAGCTGCCTGCCACCCACCCATCAAGTGCCCGAGTAAGCCTACTGACACATATTTAAATAATTAAGACTAAGACACCACACCGGATGCTGGGTGGGAATGTGAGTGGGAAATGGGGAGGGGGAGAGTGTGTGTCAGCCTTAGAGAGGAATAAACGGGAGAAACACAAACAAGAATCACAATGCAAAAAAAAAAAAAAAAAAAAAAATCCAAGTCTCAACATTGAAAGCAGCAGCGGGTCAGGTTTAAGCGCCTACGTTTTGATCCCGGATATTTTCTCAGATCCTTTGAGGGCGGTTTCAGAGAGAATTCAGGAGCCTCTGCCTTGGCTGCCCAAATACTTTGCATTTTGTAAACAGCTTTGACTAACCGTCTGGACTCCGAAGAAGTTAACTGTAGTTGGAGGCGAGTCATCCCCTGGACCCGGGATGGAGGCTTACACAAGAAAACACTGTCAGCAGAGTGTCGCTGCTGTCACCGTCACACCCCAAGGAACCTGGACGTCGCTCGCAGCGCAAACTCAGATCCACGCGCGGACATCTTCGACCGACCGATTCCTGCCTCCTTCGTCTCCATTCGGACTAAAGAAAGAGCCTTTATAAAGCATTCAGAAGATAGCACGGGGATCTTGCTGAAACTGAGTTATTTTAAAAAAAAAGTGTTTTCCACCAGACAGACGTCCTAAATTCTCATTGCAGCATAACCAAGCCAGTGGGAATCAGTAGTAGCCATTTCGAAAGCATCTCTGAGCTATGCCTGCCACAGAGGCAGCGGGAACGCCGCTTCCAGCCCTCTGTGTGCAAAAGCCCGTTGTAAATCCTTCCGGATTGCCAAGGTGGCAGCAAAGCACAGGGAGAGCTCCTCAGGCTCCACAGAACAAGGAAGATCACATTTTAGGACAAACACTCATCTACCTGCTTTTAAACACCCATTTTCGTATGTAAGTCCATATAAGTTTTGCAGGAGGCTCTTCCTTTGAAACCTTGGTCTGAAACAGCAGCGTTATCATTTCATCTTTAAGAACATATTTTTAAAAGTAGGTAAAATGGAATCCTGTATAGGTTTTACTTTCTAATTTATGTTGCTAGAGAAGGAATGAGATTGAAAGGGGGGGAGGGGTTGTTGCAGAAGTACAGACATTGTATTTTAAATTATCACTGTTTCTAAACTGCAAATATGTGTCCCTTTTAAGGGCTAGTGGTGCACTTATTGTAATCGGGACAGGGGAAATTAAATAAGGAAAAATACCACTCAGAATGTGTGACCAGAATTGTAACAAATTTCTGATCCACTTGACCAGCTTCAGAAATGTAGGATGATGGAGCCAGAGCTAGCCAAAGAATAGGAAATATAATTGAAGGGCCCCAAGTAAAATAATTCTGCAAATTTACAAAACCTTGGTAATTAGATTATTTTAACTAAGAAACTCACTAATACATAAGGGTAGAGAGGTGGACCAAAGAGAATCAAAAAGCGAATTTGTGAGCTTCAAAGAAAAGGTCAGCTCATTCTTACTCTTCGGATTTCAAATCTCAATAGAGTTTTCGTTTCAGGTGAAGTATTATTGTTATCCAAATTATTTAACCATCCCCATGTTTCTTACATCATGCTCCAACAAGATACACACACATATTCACATTGGCCTTACTAGTACTTGGTGAAGGTAAAAATGATACAGTATCTGGATCATATGACCATGACTCAACCTCAAAGCACTGACTGTTTTGATGCTGGGTAAGTTCATCTCTGAGTCACTGCTTCTTCATTTGTAAAATGGACATTAAAAAAAAAAATCTGTGTTCTACCAGTCTCATGACATTGTTCCATCATGAGTCAGTATATGTGAAAGTGCTTTAGAAATTTGACTCGTTGTTACTAATGATATTAACATTACATTACAGGGTCTCAGCCTTTTGAAGGCAAATTATATCATTACATGGATGTAAACACTGTTACCTGTTACCATCTCACATTACCTTGGAATAGTCATCAAAACTAAGACACTAACATTGCTACTTTGTTATTAGTGCAACTCCAGACTTTATTCATATTTCACCAGTTTTTCCACTAATATTCTTTTCATGTTCAAGATCCCACCTAGTATAACATGTTGCCTTTAATCAATGGATAACCGATGTTTGGTTTAGTTCATCAGTCTTTCCTTATTTTGTGTGACCCTGAGAGCTTTGGAAACTAATGGTCAGTCAAGTTTATCCTAAAATGTCTATCACTTTGAGTTTTTCTGATGCTTTCTCATGATTAGGCTGTACTTATGGATCCTAAGAAAAATCTCAAAGGAGGAATGCGTTACTAGTCACATCATATGAGGTGGACCATGCTACCAGCATGATCTCATTGATGACATTAGCACTCTGCGTTTTCTCTACTAACCAATTATTTAACCTATCCATACTTTGTTCTTTGAAAGTGAGTTACTAAGTTCAGCCCAGCACTCACGAATTTAGGATTTTAAAAGGAGTGAAATAAGCTTTTAGTATGACCTATAAACATCTCAAATACCAAATTCACTCAGAAATAATCTCTTACAAAATTCCTCCTATATATAGTTTAAGAAAGTCCTCCTATATTTCCTAAAATGCTCAATGATCTTCTCTGGCTACATATTTTGAACCCATTTTCAACTAATCTGTATGTTAATATCAGTAAATCTTAATTGTGTTTTTCCTTTTTGAAATGCCTTCTTCTTTATCAATCCCACTGCTACATCTCTGTAGTCAAAACTTCCCACACTAGAATATATGATTCATCTTTTCATTCAACAAACATTGTAGAAAATATGAAACAGGTTGTAGGCCCCTGGTGAATAGAGTCAGTCCCTATTCTGTCAAAACTCGCAGTCTAATGGAGACACATAGACAAATAAGTATGTGTTCATTGGGGAAATACAACAACTTAGGTAAGTGCCAAATACTTTAGTACCCCTGAAACGGATCTAGCAAGAAGTCTTCATTCGAGTGATGATGAGAGTCTTTTGACAATATAGTGATTTTATAGGGAACTTTGTGGCATTATTTTATATCTAGCCTTCTGCAAACAGCAGCCCCAGTTACTGGAGTCCTCTGTCTCATGGCAATCCCTTTGGGCTAAGAACTGGAAAGTCAGTGTGGAAGTAATTGCTTGGATATCCATTTCCCCAAGCCTTGGTGTCTTTGCTTTTCTGGGCAGGTTACAAGATGATTATGCGTGAACAAAAACAGAAGGTACATACTGACAGGGAACAAAAGCACGTTAAACCATGGAGATTTCCTCTTACATAAACCTGCCATTTGTTAAGCAGTTGCTCTCTGTTTTGAAGGGAAGCTGGCATAAACTTGATACAACATTCTCCAACTGTGCTGGGAGAAATAAGGAACCACCTTTCTAAAAAAGGTATATGAAGAAATAAAAGATCTACCCAGGGCCTTATTCTAACATAGATGCTGCCATTGTGGAAAATATTACTGAGCCTACCTATCTCTAACTGTAGTTTGGATGAGGAGGGAAGTGACTTTTTAATATGAGAAAACACAGTTAAATGTGCATGTAGGTTTCTGAACTACAAATGATATTCATTTTCTCTGATATGTCTTAAATATTAGGAAAATGAAATTACATTCTTTGGAGGGGCAGAGACAAGTTTGCAGGACTGATTTTGGTTATAAGAATGATTATCTCCACTCAAGGTTTGTTCAATTACAAGAAGCTCTGAGCTTGGACTTGGAAGATTTTACTTCAAGTCTCCATTACTTGATAAGGGAAATCACTTACCTACTTTGAGCTTCCGGTCTCCCTTCTATCAAATAAGAAAAGGAAAGTCAAGACTGTCATCCAGGATAGTTACATAAAAATCAAGTGAAGTGTGATAGTACGAAGCTCAAAATAAGGGCAAACTGCCCCTATTCACATAATTATTGTGCCACAATAACACAGTTTAACGTAAGGTATATTTTACTCTGTAAAACCTTAGCCACTCCATGGAGTTTTAGCTGTGTTGCAACTATCTGCTTTGTTCCACATAGCTTCTGAGAACTTCAGAAATATACAGCTGCTTAATGACTTTGGGTACCACCCTATGTTACCAAGTTTTTACTTACCCAAGAAATAAACTTCCTCAGCCCAGAGAATTCTGAGTCTACCTTTTCACTATATCATTAAAGAGTTCGTATAAATTGCTTGGGCAATTTTCTTTCACACTTCTTTTTCTTAGCTAATAGAGGTAACTGTAAAGTTTTTCAAGTGGTTCCTTTATTTTGCTTTTTAATTTTATTCCTGAATTATTTAAGTGCTTGAGTTTTTAGGATTTAGTTGTCTCATTTACTTACTCAGTTGGAACAACTTGGATTTCATGTTTCCTCTTTCTCCATATAAAACATTTGTGAAAAGTAAGATTAACATTAAAACTTGAGAATAAATTTTGAGAAAGTGTTTCTCCCAGATAAATGTCTGTTTCTGTCTCTCTGCCTAATACAAAGATTTCAAAGTATTCAATTTTAATTTCTTGTAAACAGGTTAGAAAATCATTGCCATGAATATGAGTGCTTATTAGTATTAGATATTTGCTCTTTATTAATAGTACAAGGGCAAGAGTTAAATCCCTCCCTTCCTAAATGCTGATGAGCCGGTCTTAGTCACCAGCTTATTATGTAGGTTGACAATGGCCTATGGACTCTGTTTTTCTAAAGAAGTCATTAACAGCTTGATTTTGAAAGCACTTCCTATTTTTCTTGTTTTTTTTTTTTTTTTAACATGTATTTTATCATTCTTCTTTACATTATTCCCCTCAACCCCCTAGTGGTAAGACAGAATTTATTTACAGAAAAGAATACAGAAAACACTAAAGCTCCTAGTAGAGGGAGAGAATTCTAGTGGGGAGAGAGAAGCTCTCTCCGTTTCTCTCCTGGTCTTTCCCCATCTCCTCCTTTAGGCCTTTAGTCTCAGGGTATATATAGGTGTATGGGTTCTTTGGCCAGGAAACAATGAATACAGTCCCTTGCGCCAGGGGCAAAGTGAATGAATGTATCAATGAATGGATACAGTCCATTCATGGAATTGAGGCCTAGGAAATTCACAAGAAATTCACCTAGGCATAGGACATGGGGGTTCCACATTTAGTCCTAAGTGTGAAGTCAAAGAGACACCAAGGCACAGGTGTCTCCTCAGTAGTTGTCCAGGCTTTTGGACAATTGGAGTCTCTGGTGGAGGTTGGAGGTCCCCCTCCTTGCCTGTCATCCAGCCCGGTGGCTCTTCAGCTGGCTGCCGCACCACTGACACTGCCAAGGAGGAGGCGGCAGGTCCGCCAGCCCCTCTGAGCTGGCTAGGGCGCCAAATGTCCTGCATCAATTCTCCCTCTCTGAGTAGAAACTCCAACTGCTGTTAGGGAAAAGGGGTGAAGACTCGATCTAACTGCTTCCTGCTGAATTGGGTGCTGATAGAAGGGGGCAGTTAGGGTTTCTCCAGAGGAGAGTGAAACAGGGGTTCATGGACTGGAACCATCTTTATTGCGTGTAGCTTGATGACATTTCCAATCTCTGCCACTTTAGCCTTCCTCAGGGTGTCCAGAAGCCTCACGCTGTCTCCCTGTGTCCCTAAAGGGAAGTTTCTGGGCAGATCCTGCCTGGCAGAGATGCCTGAAGTCCTCTCTCCCCAGTCTCACCGTGCCCAGCCGCAAGGAAGCTGTTACTCGTCCACCATCTTGCTTCACTCTCCTTTTCTTGGTGTTTAATGAAATGTTCATTTAATCCCAAGCACTATACCAAACCACAGAATTGCTCTGGTTTGAATCATTCATTTTTTCTTTCTGTGAATTTTGCTGTATTTTCACATTTATATAATGGGTTTTCTCCTGCCTTTTCATGTAATGGTTTGCAAATACATAGTGCAGTGTTAGATTGTATTTAAGGGCAACAGATACAAGAACATGTATTATAGATCAGAGTTGACAGAAAGTCAAGCAGTTGACGTTAACATGCCTCCATTTGTAGAACCTTTATCCCTTAAAGTAAATGAACTATTTCCAATGTATACACCCCTAATATGAGACAAATTCTTTATGAAAGTGATTCTCCTTCTTACTTTGGAGTTAGTGGAAAGTAGCAGACAAATACACATCACAATCTACAGACAGGGCATACATTGATAAATTAAAGGGGCAGAGGTTGGGTTTGACCTTGAAAAAAAAAAAAAGCGGCTGCAGCCTTCAAATAAAAGGGGAAACATGTTCAGAGACAAGGCAACTATTCAACCAATAATTTTAGTGTCTCCCTCAACTGCTCTGCTAGTTTCAATCACTATAAATGGTATAAAAGTAACTGTCCATTACTCCCAGATGGATGTTATTTAACATCTACTCATTTCTTATAGTTTCCTCTCCTTATCCTCTATGCTACAGTATGTGTACTCTACCCCTATGTACACAAAATAGATGCTATTTACCATAGCAAAATGGTAACAGTTAAAGTTCTCTGGTAAGTAGACACCAAGGACAAGTTAGGAGTACAAGACATGGATTGGATAGTAATGTCTGCAAAAGATAAATGAGGAGAAAGCAGGATTCAGCATGAAAGACTTCCCTCCACAATGCTAATAAGATTGCTGTGCAAGGAAAGGAGGAAGGAAGCAGAATCCAGAAGGCAGAGCCTCAGAATGCAGATGTGACAAGTCTGAACAACACAATGGAGAGCCTGAACGATAAGAGTGCCCATTAGCAGAGTCACATATTGGGCAGAAAGAGCCATGATCTAGTATATCCCCACAATGCTCAGTCTCATTCATTGTATGAGGACTACCCAAGAAAAGCATGACTTTTACTCAAATGTTGCAATGAGTCCCAAAGGTGCTATTGCTGGAGGCTGTCAGCTAGCTGTCCTCACCTCGGAACTGATTGGCGAGTGCTTCATTGAAAGGAGTCCCAAGCAACACACCTCCGTGGCCATCATGATAATCTAACTGTAATATAAACAGCAAGGGCTTATTTCTCAACAACATTATTTGTTCTTTGTGGACTGACTGTGGTTTGATTCTATTTTACCCTCAAGTTCAGGACCCAAGCTAAGAGAGCCACCAATGAGTCATTGCCATTAGCTGTGGTAGAGCAAGAGCGCTAGTAGATTTCACACTACTAGAAGCTCACAATTAATTGGCTAAAATGAGTCACATAGTCCCATCCAACCACAGAAGGTCAAGAAGTTCAATCTTACCATGTATTTGGAAAGTGAAAAGCCTGAAATAAGCAATACCAACAACAGTGAACAAATTGGTTAACTCCCCAAAGTCCCCTTTACATTCTACTCAATAAAAGAATTTGTGGGCATTCAATAAGGCCAAACATTTGTATTGGTTTTTTCCCTGATAACTTTTAAAGTAATCATTTCTCTCAGAACCCTTTCTATTTACAGCAGCAAAGACATTAAATCTTTTTGTTCTGTAAGAAATAAATCCAGGGCTCCCTTTTGGTTGTTTGGATGCAAGACAAATAAGAACTCACATTTGGGGCAGAAACATTGGAGTTCCAGCTCTTTTGACAGATAGGGCAAAATCAACCAGCATCCCCTACCCTTCTCCATTTTCACTAATAGTAAAACTCTAAGTTTTCTGAGAAAGCAGTGAGAAATTTTGCTCGGGACCAGCTGTGAGGGAAGAAGTTGAGGTCACAAACTCTTTCCTGAGATTCAAAGTTATCAAAACCAAATTTGGTGGTAGATGTTTCTGGCTAAGGTCAGATATTAGATAAAATAGGTACACTTTGACAAGGAAATCTTCCTGAAAATAGAAAGAGACTACACCAGAATGCAGGCTTCTGCCCCAGGACTTACATTGCTAAAGGGGAACGTGGCTCCCAGTTTGTGAAAAGGTCAAACTGAAGATTCTCCACCAAAGTTCCTGTTGCTCATAGGATTTAACTGCAGAGAAGTACCTGTGAGTGGTACTAATACTGACAAAGCCTTGTAGGTAAAGAACCGTAATTCAGAGGACCCAGGCAAATCTAGGATAACCTGTAAGTATAGGTAACACAGAGATCCTAACAGCAGATCAAATACAGCACCTCGACCATGACAGGTCATTTAATAGAGACAGTATTGAAATATATGTCAAGACAAGTGCCACCCCTTGGAGTTCCAAATAAGTGCTCTATTGTTTTCCTCCTCAAGGTACAGCCAAGTGAACCCTTAAGGCTAGCTAAACCACTGTTCTCGTGCTTGTTACAAAGAGAGGAAAAACAGGCTGAACTCACGATTATAATAATATAAATACAGGAAGACAAGAGTAGCTTGAGGCATTGTAATTTGGGACATTATTTTTCCCTGAATCTAATGTAATTCAGAAAACGTTAATATAGAAAACTATGTTATAATACCCCCCAGTAAGAACCCCTGAAGGCAAATTACTCTAATTTGTTTTTAGATGACCTGTCCTGATTTATGAAGATCCCATTTGAATCCAGAATTGTACACATCACAATCATCAATAATATTTCTCTTAATCTTTTCCCCACATCTGCTTAAGCAAGATCTTCAGGCTTGGGGCGGAGGGAGAGGAAAGGAGGGAAGCACTATTTTTGATAGTCTCTAGGGGACACTTTGCCTGAGCTCACAGGAATATTTTTCTTTGCCACTCCAAGGCATCAGCCATATCTCTCTTCTGCTGTGCTTCCCTGTAACTGAGCTGTCAGCCCACTCACGCCCTTGAGAACCAATGTCCTTCAGTTTATAACAAGCCATCATCATAAGTGAGGGCCCTGACACTGCCACTCCTTGAGAGACCTTAACAGGGCAACTCACTGGGTTATTCAGAGCCTTCACCCCACCTTAGCTGTGCTACAGTTTCTCCCGCAGCAGGGATAATTCCTCTCCCCTCATCTTGGCATTTGAAAAGTTACTCTGAAAATAAAGTTGTTCTGGCTTGGCGCCTGTGGCTCAACAGGCTAAGGTGCCAGCCACATTACACCTGAGCTGGCGGGTTTGAATCCAGCCCGGGCCCGCCAAACAACAATGACGGCTGCAACCAAAAAATGGCCGGGTGTTGTGGCGGACGCCTGTAGTCCCAGCTACTTGGGAGGCGGAGGCAAAAGACTCGCTTGAGTCCAGGAATTGGAGGTTGCTGTGAGCTGTGATGCCACAGCACTCTATCCAGGGTGACAGCTTGAGGCTCTGTCTCAAAAAACAAAAAAAAAAGAAAGAAAAGAAAGTTGTTCTGTTTTAGATTTTGAGTCCAGGCATTTCAATATAATCATTTTGTCCAGTTTTCCTGCATTGTCTCACCCCAGGACTTGGTCAGGGGTAACTGAACCAGAGGATTAGCTAAGTAGTAAGTAAGCTGTGTTAATAGATGTTCAAAATCAGGGCGGCACCTGTGGCTCATTGGGTAGGGCGCCAGCCCCATACACCAAGGGTGGCGGGTTCAAACCCGGCCCTGGCCAAACTATAACAAAAAATAGCCAGGCATTGTTGTGTACACCTGTAGTCCCAGCTACTTGGGAGGCTGAGGCAAGAGAATCAGTTAAGCCCAGGAGTTGGAGGTTGCTGTGAGATGTGACACCACAGCACTCTACTGAGGGCAATAAACTGAAACTCTTTCTCTAAAAAAAAATTAATAAATAAAAAAGATGCTCAAAATCATCCCAACCTCAATCAACATGGGCACCATTACTAGGAAGGATAGTTGAGACAATCCAATTTGTTCTGAGAAGTTATTTCCCAAGAAACTCTTGGTCTCTAATTAAAAAAGAAACTTGGTGACCCCAGCTCCACCAAGCAGAGGCAAGAGGCCCACAGGAGATGATCACTATACATACAGAGATTATATTTCCCCATGTTTAGTGAAACACGGTGGCTGGGCAATGTGAGTGAGGAGTAAGCATCCCACTACTCAAGGGGGCAAGGATCAGATGTCTCCCTAGCACTTACACTATATTATTTCATATCTGTTATCTGAATAACACAAAGCTGATGTGTGACTACAAAAGGCAAGAGGTAGAGAGACAAGGCAATACCCTCTTTCCAGGTGATAGTAGATTGTCAGCACAGGTACCAATGGGAAGGTAGCAAATATGCTGGAAAATATGCTGACACACGCAGCATTAGTAAACAGGTATTTTCTTGTTGGTGACTATAAAATTCAGAGAAAGGTTACAAAGAGGCAAAGTGAAAGAAACTCTCTGGGTTATTATTTTAGAAACTGATTTTGAAAGGAGGAATATTTTTTCTTAAAAAAAGGCTTGTTACGAGAAGATACAGCTGACCTCAGAAATAAGCAGATATGCTGAAAATGTTAACAAATGGAAAAACATACCATGCTCATGGTTGGGAAGAATCAATATTGTTAAAATGTCCATACTTCCCAAAGCAATATACAATTTTAATGCAATGCCTATTAAAGCTCCATTGACATATTTTAAAGAC
>CAUYON010014638.1:0-17380 GCA_963573935.1 Arctocebus calabarensis | reverse complement strand
AGGAAGGAAGGAAGGAAGGAAGGAAGGAAGGAAGGAAGGAAGGAAGGAAGGAGAAAAATAATACAAAAAGTCCAGGGAGCCATGTGCCATTCTGAATCTTTCTTCTTTGATCAGCCACTGTTAGTGGCCTCTACCCTTTGGGGACACATTTTGATAGAAAGCTAAATGATTATAGAGGCCATTTCAAAAGAAATGAAAATTAATATGCAGTCTAATTCTCTCAAGGTGAACAGACCTGAAATTCTTATGGAAGAAAAAGTGTGGTCCTTCCTGCTCTGCCTATATCTGTTTGTGTTGAGCAACAGTGAAATAGAGGTGAAAGTTGAGAGGTGTATGCCTTTCATGTGACCTCTATTTATTTGTCTTGGTGCATAAAGCACTTTGAATGTAAGGATTTCATGCAAATGATGGTTGCTTTCAAAACAAATTATTTTCTCCTTAAATAAAATGATAGTAAAATCAAGTTTGGCTCCTTAATGAAGATGTCGGGCCTAGGAAAAGAGTGCCATCCAAACCAGTGACCTCTTATTGACTATGTTAAACCAAGTTCACTCCAATTTTTTTGTTTCTTTCTTTTGATTTTTTTTTTTTTTTTATAATACAGACCTCCTTCGGTCACTAGTTTGTGTGACTAACTCACTGTAAGTCTTCCTACCCCAATTCTACCTAGGTTGAAGTCAACTTCATGCCTCTGATTCCTGGGTAGCTGTGAGTTTAGGCATGATGATAATGTCTCACTAGATTGTTCTATTTTTTTTTATATTGTTGTTGATAAGATAGGGTTATTCTATTTTGCTTGGGGCTTGCCCTTAAAATTTCAGTCTCTTGTGTTGATCCCATTCTTCCACTTCTGCTTCTTACAGTGACAGGGACTCAGTGCCTGGGCATAACCTGTCTCCTCCTTTCTCTAGTAGAAATGAGTCCCATTCTCCTATGTAGATATGCCCCACAATGACTACTCTTCCTTTTCTGAAATTCTAGAGACCATTCTTTAATTTTACCTAGAGATACAGAAGAACATCATAAAGGGCTATGACTAGACCCTGCACAATTCTATGGGTAGCTTGGCATTGTAGTTCTGGGCTGCTGAGCAGGGTTTCTAGGACCCCAATGTGTGGTCCAAGTGTGGTCAGGGGCACGTTGAGACTCAGTGTATACCATTATTCCTCCTTAACCAGTGAGACTGTTCTTTATAGGCCCATACTTGGATCAGTCGATGGTGTATCTGTGTGATTATGTTTGTGTTTGTCAGAAAGAGAGAGAGAGTGCTGTAGAGGCTGATGTTATTAAAAAATTAGAACAGCATACACTAGCTTCTTTCATCTAGAAAACTCTGCCCATGCCACAGTCACAGTCTTTCCCTCCCTGGATTCTGGACAGGCTCTGTGAGTGTGTTGTCATGGTCATTGGTCTTTCTTTCTTTTCCTAGTCATCATATTTTAAAAATGTGATGTGTCAGGCATCTCTGGCCCTGGTTTCTGGCATTCTAATCTAGGAATGCTATCACTCTCTCATATTTTTGTCTGTATTTTGACTATGGCAACCAATTGTTGAATACCAAGAGGAGGAGTTGTTGGGCAAGGTTTATAGTTCAGTATACAGCAATGCTATAGCATGTACAAGCTTTTTAATGGTACATTTCTGAAAGCCATGGAAGATGGAGATGTCAAGCTCCTAAAAGAAAGATTAGAGAAATTCATCCATCGGTATTTGAAACATTGCATTTGCAGTCATGTGACCTGCTTGACATTTTTGGCGGAATCAGCTTCTTCCCACTGGATAAAATGACTTATCTCAAAATCCAGTCCTTTAAGCCTGAATGTAGTCAAATGTACTGCATTTCTCTATAATGATCAACTCATCTAGAGTGGATTAGAACAAGATGACACGAGAATTTTATACAAATACCTCACCACCTCTCTTTTTCCAAGACACATTGAACCTGAGTTGGCAGGAAGAGATTCTCCAATAAGGGCAGAAATGCCAGGAATTCTTCAACACTATGGAAGATTTCTTACTGGTCCTTTGAACCTTAATGATCCAGAAGCAAAATGCAGATTCCCCCCAATTTTTGTAAATACAGATGACACTTATGAAGAGCTCCATTTAATTGTTTATAAGGCCATGAGTGTGGCTGTGTGCTTTATGATTGATGCCTCTATCCAGCTGACATTGGATTTTTGCCGGAGACTGGATAGCATTGTTGGGCCTCAGCTCAGGGTACTGGCATCTGACATTTGTGAGCAATTCAACATCAACAAAAGAATGTCCGGGTCTGAAAAGGAACCCCAGTTTAAATTTATCTACTTCAACCATATAAATTTAGCAGAGAAAAGTACAATTCACATGAGGAAAACACCCAGTGTATCACTTACATCTGTTCATCCAGATTTAATGAAGATTCTAGGTGATATCAACAGTGATTTTACTAGAGTGGATGAAGATGAAGAGATCATTGTGAAAGCAATGAGTGATTATTGGGTTGTTGGGAAAAAGTCTGATCAGCAGGAGCTATATGTTATTTTGAATCAAAAAAATGCAAACCTGATTGAAGTAAATGAAGAAGTAAAGAAACTTTGTGCAACACAGTTCAATAACATATTTTTCTTGGATTGACTGATAATGGCTTGCCGAAAACATCTTTGAAAAAAATTCAGCAAACATTTTGTTTACCATTTCAAGTCATTGGTCATATTTTTGACTGGATTAATAACAATAATAAAGCAATACCTGCTTTGAAGAATCACATTTCTACTCAGTCTGATGATCCCCTGAGGTTTTTAGATTTTAAATATTTATGTGGAATTAATTAAAGGTAGTTGGCCATATCATTATCATTCCATTCTTTTGACATTATGTGAATATTTTACTGGAAAATAAGACTAATAAATTGTTAAAGTTAAAAAAAAAGAGAGAAAGGCAAGTTCATGACAACTCTGAGATGTCATCTAACCCTGTCAGAGTAGCCCACATCACAAAATCCTGAATCTGAACCTGCTGATCCTGGCATACATGGGAAGAGAAGGGAAAACTTTTACATTGGTGGTTGAATTGTAAACTAATATGGCCTCTAGAAAAGAAATGTGTGGAGAATCCTCAAAGAACTAAAAATAGATTTTCCAGTTCTACATTAGAATCCTTAAAGGTGATGAAACTGCAAATGGGAATGAATGACAAAAATGAGAGGAGTCATTCTATTCAAATTAAGGAAATCTGGATTTTCAGTTCTTTTTTGGTTATTTAAATGTCTTTCTAAGAGGAATTCTAGAAAGATGGATGACTAGTAACAACTCTTGACAGATACCCAGAAGAAAATGTGCAAAAAGCTTTATGCATCTTCAGGAGGGGATGGGAGGGGAGGGGGGAAGATGGGTTGAAGGAGGACAATCAGTGGGACCACATTTATCATGAATCTTATAAGGGTGCATGTGAAATGTTGTAAGTGTAGACTATAAATATCTGAACACAATAACTAAGAAAATGTGGTGAAAGCGATGTTAACCAGTTTGTTGTTAGTATTTCAAATTGTATAGAAAAGAAGCACATTGTAACCCATCATTGCATTACTTTACAAAGTTATGATTTAATTAAATAAAAATAAGGAATAACATGCTAACACACACAGAAGGCACATCTGGTAGACAGCAGGAGTTGGAGTGGCCAGATCTCCCTCACTAAATGTAGCCAAAGAAAACTGGTAAAATCCAGGGCACCGTGGAGACACAGGCTAATGCCTGTGGACACATGAGCTAATGCTGACATATATTTCACATGGATGTCATCACTCCCTGTCCTTGTTTGTGTGTATTTCTAGCATCCAAGTGTCAGAAGATGAGTGCTAGAACCTTAGTGTTCAAACTTAGCTCTGGTGTTAAAACTGTGGCTGAGATGTAGGAAGGAAGAAAAGAAAGAAGAGGAAGAAAAATAAAAAAGAGAGATAAAGAGAGAGTTTGAGAGAAAGCTGAAGAAAGGTAAAAAGAAAGAGACAAAGTTCATTCCAGATCCTTTAGGAGTTTATTAAGAGTCATGTTTGTCTGTTCACCTGAATGTGTGCTATGTGTGGAGAAAAAAATACAAAAAAACATAAAACTGAAGAATAACTTATTAAGAAATCATAAACATAAACAAAAACATTTTCTTGAAGTAGCAACAAGCAAGGAAGATTACATAAAAGATATGTAGAGGAAAAATACAGGAGGAATATGGCAGTGGTACATTGCCTCTTCTTGGGGAAGAAGGATACTGGCCTATTGGAGAACCGCAGCAAAGAGGCAGTCTTCAAAAAAGAGGTTGTTGCAGAAACACTGGGGCTGCCATTTAAATGCTTCCAGAGTCCAGAAGGGTCCCTC
Organism: Arctocebus calabarensis; assembly: GCA_963573935.1. NCBI lineage: Eukaryota > Metazoa > Chordata > Mammalia > Primates > Lorisidae > Arctocebus > Arctocebus calabarensis. Next base: position 13,031 of record CAUYON010014638.1, on the reverse strand, counting down.
TAGGTCCCTAACACCCACTTCAGCCATACAGCATAATCTTTTTGTCTGTATCTTAACTATATCAGGGTTTATGAAGAGGCACATTCAGTGGACCACTGAAATAATCTAGTCCACCAAACCTGTCTCTGCATAAATCCTGACATAGTCAAGATACAGACAAAAATAAGAGAGAGTAAATGCCTTGCTAGAATAGAATCCCAGAAGCCATGCCTGGAGATGCCAAACACTTCACATTTTTAAGATATAATGACTAGGAAAAGAAAGAAAGAGCAAAGACCATGACAACACATTCACAGAGCCTATGCAGAAGCCAGGGACGGAAAGCCTATGACTGTGGCATGGGAAGAGTTGTCTCCATGGAAGAAGCTGGAGTGTGCTGTTCAATTCTTTAACATCAGCTACTAGAGCACTCTCTCTCTCATTCTGACAAACACAAACATAATTACACAGACACACCATTGACTAATCCAAATATGAGCCTGGAAAGAACAGGCTCACTGATTGGGGAGGCATCATGGTGAAAACTAATCTCTGACTTGCCCCTGACTACACATGGACCACATTTCTGTGTCCTAGATTGCTGCTCAGATGCCCACAACTGCAATGCTAAGCTACCCAGAGGATGGTGCAGTGTCCAGTCATGTCCCCCATTGATGGTCTTCTGTATCTCTAGGTAAATTTAAAGAAAGATTTCTAGAATTTTAGAAAAGGAACAGTGGTCATTCTGGGGCACATGTACATAGGAGAATGGCGATCATTCCTACTAGAGAATGAAGGAGACATGTTCTGCCCAGGCACAGAGTCCTTCCATGTTGGTGATGATGGTGGTGAGAAATGGGTTATGGCTATAAATCTGTCACTTAAAGAGGCATAATTGGGAGAATGGGATCAACACAGGAGTCCAGAAGTTCAAAGCCAAGGTCTGAGGAATATAGAAAAACACCATCTCAACAACAACAAAAAAGAAAAACGGAAAAATGTAGCCAGGCATGGTAGTACATGCCTATTGTTACAGCTATGCAGGAAGCTGAGGCAAAACATGGACTTCACCCTAAGTAGAATTGGGGTAGGGGGCCTTACAGTGAATTAGGATGACACCAACACACACTCGTGACAGAAGGAGGTCTGTATTATAAAAAACAAATAGAAAGAAAGAAAGATAATGAGTGGAGTGAACTTGGTTTGAAACAGTCAATAAGAGGCCACTGGTTTGGATGGTACTTTTTCCCCGAATCCACCATCTTCATTAAGCAGGAAAATTGATTTTACTATCACCTTATTCAAGGAGAAATGAAATTTTTTGTTTTGAAAGCAATCACCATTTGCATTAAATCGTTACATTCAAATTACTTCATGTACCAAGCCAAATAAATAGAGGTCACATGAAAGCCAGACAGTTCTCAATCTTCACCGCTATTTACCTGACTCTCAACATAAACTGATATAGGCAGTGCTGAAAGGACCAAACTCTTTCTTCCATCAGAACTTCAGGTCTGTTCACCTTAAGGGAAGTAGACTGCATCTTAAGCTTTCCATTCCCTTTGAAATGGCCTCTGTAATGTTATAGCTTACAATGAAAGTGTGTACACAAAGGGCAGAGGCCACTAACAGTGACTGATCAAAGATTCAAAACCCCTCTTGCAACCCAACACATGGTTCCCTGGAATTATTTTTTTCTTCTTCCTTCCTTCTTTCTTTTTTTCCCTTATTTTCTTCCTTCCTTTCTTCCTACCTTCCCTTATTTCCTCCCCTTCATTTTTTCTTCTATTTCAGAAACACAAACAAGAGGAATTTCATAGAAGAGCGGATCAACCTACCCACACCACTGGCTAGGAGGACACACACATTTCACTCTCTGGTCTAGGTGAATGGCAGATCACAGTATAAGCATTATAACTGGGACTCCCAAAACAGTAGGATTAAAATTAAGATCCATTTCACTTGTCTTTTTAACTTCTTTTCATATAGCTGTTCCACAGAGGGTAAATCCATCCATAAATATGATAAGTCTGAATAAACCTCAAATCTTGGGGGTGGGTGAAGACAGTAGGAGAGGAAAAAGTTCCCATATATTTTTCCCTTCAAGTTCAGGGAATATCAGTGACTAGCCATTTTCCTAACAGATTCTCCTATAAATAGGAAACAAACAAACAAACAAAAACAATAGCTGAAGTTCAAACAACAAAGTTTGGATTGAAGTTATTTATGGAATATAAATGGAAGGGAGACAGGTAAGAAAAGATTATTTTTCATATAATGATCTACATTGCTTCAGAAATTTTTATTTCATCATCTTAGTGCACATTATTTTCATGTGAACTCACATGAATCTTCATAGGCCTGCCATTAGGAAAGAACTCGATCTTTGTAAAACAAACATCTGTGACTGGCTGGAGAGACTTGGCCATGTCTTTGTGGTTGTGATACAGATTGGTTGACTTTGTCATTTTAGGGGGATGAGGGTTTATATCTAAAGTCATAGATCCAATAAAGAGGAATCCTACCTTGGTTTTGCTTGAAAAGGCAGGGCATTTCCAAGGATGAAAAACAGCTGAGAGGTCATTTGAGAGTTTCAAGGAATTCTTTATAGTGTTAAACTGAGGTATGGAATGTTTCACCATTAGGAAGTCTGTTCATGGAAGACAAGCCAACAGAGATGGGTATGATGGTAGGTCTTTCTTGTATGTAGTCTTAGGCCTGAACTCCACCCTGTTCTGCTTGCTCAAACAGAGTCATTGGCCACGTTCAAATGCCATTGTGTTACTAGTTGGAAATATTCCTGTTTCTCCAGAAATACAAATTTGGATAGAACCTAAAGTTATTTATTAACAGACAGAGGCATGGAGATGTTCAAAGATGTAAAGGTGCCCTGTCTCTCTTCATAGCATTGGCCCTCTAAATACTGTTTTCTTTCCTCATTCAGCATAATTTTGAAGACATCCTGTGGGATGCTCCTGCTCAGTGGCCACCCTTTAAACTCTTCAGCTCAACTCTGAAACCAAGATGTGTTCTAGTCAGTCTTTGTAACTAGTGTGGGGGAATAGGGAGTGTTAGTGATGAAAGTAAAAGAGAAGGGATGAGGTGAATGGGTAGACCTAGGTAAAGTCCAAATTTGTAGTCAAGCCCCTCACATGAGAGGTGTGCAATCTACCCCTTGTGTCCCTTAGCACAGAGCTTCACAAACACTCTAATCTTCTCCATTCCACTTTATTCTACAATGAATTGGAAATTTATTACATTGGTTACAATCAAAGTTACAACTTAATAAATCTCTGCATATTTTTATTTTAGTATTTTTTGAGTTTTGGTGATATTAAATTTATTCTTTCAACATTTTTAGGTGGAAAAGATGATATGTAGATGTTACTACAAAATACAACAGAAAGTCACATCCTAAAGGATGGTATATGTGGCTCAGATCAGCAGTGGCATGATTCCAAACAAATGTTAGACAAGAGAGCTTCATGTGGGAAAACCTGAAGGTCAATAAGTTAAATTTTCATGATGCAAGATGTTTTAATTTAAAACACTAAAAAATAGGACCATTAATGAAATAGAAAATCAACTTTACAAGTGCATCAAAACAGTTATAGGGCAAACAAGAGGTAAGTTTGCATCTGTGATCCCAGCCCTCTGGCAGCTGGCCAGGCAAGGGCCCAAGGGCACCCCACCTCCTGGTGGTTCCTTGCCAGGTGGCTTGGTTTAGCGGTGAACTGTCCTTGTTTGCACATGTTGTGTTGGAGAGGGGCAGTGAGTAGCACAGGGTCATGCATTAATTATTACAGCAGCTGCTCACACTAAGGACCACAGTGGTTACTCTAATTTAGGGTCACAGCTCTTGCTCAACTGGACCTGCTGATGCTGGCTCCCGGAAGCAGGAGTGCTAAATCTCTGCCTATTTTTTGAGTATTTTTACCTCTTAATTTTTCTGTTTTGAGTCATGTTAATGCAATTCATCCCTAAATAAATCTATGACTTTAGGAAGGAGGGAATTTATAATAGTTTATTGACACACAGGACCGTTTGATGAGATACCTTGGCCTATCTGCCACTACCTCTATATGGGGATGTAGGAATAGTTATATGCTTTAGCATCATCTCTGTTAAAAAAGGAGACATCCAGCTCAGCGTCTGTGGCTCCATTGTCTAGGGCACCATCAACATAGACAGGAGAGGGCAGGTTTCAATCCAGCCTGGGCCCGCCAAACAACAATGATGGCTGCAACAACAACAAAAAAAAAACAGCCAACATTGTGGCAGGCACTTGTAGACCAGTAACTTTGGAGGCAAAGGCAGGAGACTCACTTGAGCCCAGGAATTAGGGTTGCTATGATGCCACAGCACTCTATACAGGGTGACAGCTTGAGGCTCTGTCTCGAAAAATAAATAAAGAAAGAAAGAAAGAAAAGAAAAGGAGACATCCATGCCTGAGGGTTTAACATTGGTCTGGGGGAGCAATATGTCTTCTACTAAAATTCTACATCACCAGATTAAACTGTGACAAACACCACAACTTGGGGCAACAGATAATACATATGAATTATAGGCTTTCGGCACATAAAACACTGATCAGGTCAATTCCTCGCAGTAGGAAACAAAGATGATTACATAGTGACCTCTCTTTTTCATTAATGAGGTGAGTTTTCCACAACAAAAAATAGATACACCATAAAGAAGTAAAACAAAAACAAAATACTACTACCTAGCAAAGTGAAAATACAAACTAGTTCAATATCTCAAAGTGATCACAACAGATCTACTATAAAAGGGAATTGTTGAAATGTCAACAGGCACTTTCGATTATGGATGACAGGGGACCCCGCATGGTGCGGATTTGTGCCTGTCAGGCCTGTCCGCCACCTGCCAGGACCGCCACCTGGCTCTGATCTGTGAAACAGGTCCGCCACTCACAGTGGCCAGGAACTACACTCTGCTGGGATACCAACACAGCCGATTGGTGCCCCGCTGGGCCTTTCCCAGCCAACAGGAGCAGTGAGAAACTCCACCAGACCCTCATGATTAGCACCTTTCTGGGCCTTGGTCCTCCACTAGCAGCTGTCAGTAACTCCACTGGGACTTCCGCAACCAGGATTAGTACCCCGATGGCTTTAGCAGGCTGTCAGGAGCGGCCATAAAGTTCATTGGTACCTCCACGCTGGGCCTACACATGTTGCCCACACTAGTCAGGGAGACCACCAGGTTCCTGCCAGGCCACAACCTGCCTTTGCTGTGCAGGAACTCTGGAAACCAACTAAACCACCACCTATCCTGCCCCCTCTGCCTTCACACAGGCCCCACCTGTCTGGCCAGAGACTTAGGAGGCTGCGAGACCTGAGTCCTTCCTGTGGAACCCTCCTACCACCCAGAGAATACTGGAGGCATGAGCTCGCTTTTCATAGGCCACCTGATGCCCATCCTAGGCCCTGCTGCTTGATCTGGGCTTGCCACACTCCAGAGCTACTTCTGCAGCCAGAAGTCCCTGGTGGGGCAGTCCTAGGGGAGTTACACTGGGTTACCCCCTACAAAGATCCAACAACAACACAGTGATCCTGTTGGGGTCTGATCTTGGGGAGACACATCCTCAACTTGAGGACAGTCATAGGCAACAGTGAAAAATAATCATGAGGTGAAATCAACAGAAAAAACTCTGGCAATATGAATAATCACAGTAGATCAACTCCCGTAAGGAAAGACAAGGTAGGTAGACCACAAGATCCCTTACATAAGCAAATGGCTGAGAAGTTAGAAATCAAATTCAGAGTCTAGATAACACATAAGATCAGCAGAGTGGAGGAAAAGATGGAATTAGAATTTCAGGCTGCAATCAAAAAGAATTTCAGGCTGCAACCGAAACGTGTCTCATGAATTGATCGAATTCAAAGACCAAATGACTGAAGATTTTGACACATTGAGACAAGAAGTAGCTGCCTTCAAAGATCTGAGAAATACAGTCAAATCCCTCAGTAACAGAATGGAGTAAGAAGAAGAAAGGATTTCTGACATGGAAGACCAAGCTTTCCAATGCTCCCAAACTTCCAAAGAGGAAGGGAAATGGAAGGCAAAAATGAATCATTATCTCAGACAGCTCTGGGATAAATTGAAGAAAACCAATAATGTCCTTATAGGGATACCTGAAAATGATGAAGTGGCATCATAAGGCACAGAGTTTCTTCTTTATGAGATTATAAAAGAGAAATTTTCCAGACATGCCAAGAGATTCTGAAATTCCCATAGCAGGTAGATTCAGAGCCCCAGCATGAGTCAACCTGAATAAGACATCCCCGAGGCACATCATAATTAACTTCACTAAAGTTAATATGAAGGAGAAATTTCTGAAAGCAGCCAGAAATAATAAATCCATTACCTACATGGGGAAGAATATTAGGATAACTGCAGATCTCTCTGATCAAACCTTTCAAGCAGGAAGAGAATGCTCATCAATTTTTAATCTCCTAAAACAAAATAACTTTCGACCCAGGATCCTGTACCCAGCTAAACTGAGTTTAATTTATGATAGAGAAATTAAATGCTTTAATGACAGCCACATGTTGTAGAAATTTGCTATAACTAAACCAACTCTCCAGGATATTCTCAGACCTATCCTCCCAAATGACCAGCGTACTCCTCCACCACAAAAGTAATTTCACCCAGGAACTTTTTATCAAATTTCAACTTCCACAGTGATCAAAGGATTAAAAATGTCCACTGGACTTTCCAAAAATGTATCATTGTTTTCAATTAATGTGAAAGCGTTAAATTGTCCTCTAAAGAAGCATAGGGTGGCTGACTGGATACAAAAACTCAAGCCAGATATCTGTTGCATACAAGAATCTCATCTTAACTTAAAAGATAAATTTAGATGCAAGGTGAAGGGATGGTCATCTATATTCCAGGCAAATGGAAAACAGAAAAAATCAGGCATTGCAATCTTATTTGCAGATACAATAGGCTCTAAAACAACCAAAGTAAAGAAGGATAAAGATGGCCATTTCATATTTGTTAAAGGTGCTAGTCAATATAATGAGATTTTAATTATTATTATTTATACACCCAAACAGAATGCACCTCAATTTATAATAGGGACTCTAACAGACATGAGCAACTTGATTTCCTCCAGATCCATAATTTTGGAGATTTATACAGTCCTTTGGTAGTGTTGGATAGATCCTCCAATAAGAAGCTAAGACAAGAAATTTTAGATTTAAATTTAATAATTCAGCATTTGGATTTAACAGATCTCCACAGAACATTCCATCCTAACAAAATTGTATACACATTCTTTTCATCACCCCATGGAACATACTCTAAAATTGATCACATCTTAGGTCAGAAGTATAACCTCAGAAAATTTAAAGAATAGAAATTATTCATTGCATCTTCTCCGACCATCATGGAATAAAAGTTGAACTAAATAACAACAGGAATCTGCATACTGTGGAAAAAAAAACAACATGGAAGCTAAATAATGTTATGCTGAATGATAGATGGGTCATAGATGATATTAAGAAGGAAATTACCAAATTTTTGGAACAAAATGACAATGAAGACATGAATTATCAGAACCTCTGGGATACTGCAAAGTCAGTCCTATGAGGGAAATTTATAGCACTGCAAGCCTTCCTCAAGAAAACGGAAAGAGAGGAAGTTAACAACTTAATGGGACATCTTAAGCAGTTGGAGAAAGAAGAACATTACAACCCCTAGATGAGCAGATGAAAAGAAATAACTAAAATTAGAGCAGAATTAAATGAAATTGAAAACAAAAGAATTATACAACAGATCAACAAATTAAAAAGTTGTTTTTTTGAAAAGATCAATAGAGTAGATAAACCTTTGGCTAACCTAGCCAGGAAAAAAAGAGTAAAATCTCTAATTTTATCAAACAGAAATGGTAAAGATGAAATAACAGACCCCTCAGAAATTCAAAAAAATCCTTAACAAATATTGCAAGAAACTTTGCTCTCAGAAATATGAAAGTCTAATGGAAATTGACCAATACTTGTAAGCACGCAAACTAGCCAGAATGTAGTGGAAACGTTCAACAGGCCTATATCATGTTCTGAAATAGCATCAACTATAAAAATTCTATACCCCCGCAAAAAAAAACCCATTACCAGATGGCTTCATCTAAGAATTCTGCCAAACCATTAAAGAAGAACTATTACCTATATTACTAAACTTCCTCCAAATATAGAAAAAGAAATAACACTACCCAACACATTCTATGAAGCAAACATCACCTTGATCCCTAAACCAGAGAGAGACCCAACAAGGAAAGAAAACTATAGACCAATATCACTAATGAATATTGATGCAAAAATATTTACCGTGCTAACTAACAGAATTCAACAACACATTAAACCAATTATACACCGTGACCAAGTGGTCTTTATCCCAGTGACTCAAGACTCCTTCAATATACATAAATATATAAATGTAATGCAACACACAACAAATTAAGAAATAAAAGCCATAGGATTCTTTCAACTGATGCAGAGAAAGCTTTTGACAATATCCAGAATCCCTTCATGATCAGAACACTTAAAAAAATTGGTATAGAATGTACATTTCTTTCTTTTTTTTTTTTTTTTGACAGAGCCTCAAGCTGTTACCCTGGAGAGAGTGCCGTGGCATCACAGCTCACAGCACCCTCCAATTCCTGGGCTCAAGTGAGTTTCTTCACTCTGTCTCCCAAGTAGCTGGGACCACAGGCACCCACCACAATGCCTGGCCATTTTTTGTTGGTTGCAGCCATCATTGTTGTTTGGTGGGCCCAGGCTGGATTCGAACCCACCAGCTCAGGTGTACATGGATGGTTCCTTAGCCCATTGTGCCACAGGTGCCAAGCCTAGAATGTACATTTCTTAAACTGGTAAAGGCCATCTACAGCAAAGCCACAGCCAATATTTCTATTGAATGGAGCTAAGTTGAAACCATTTCCACTTAGATCAGGAACCAGGCAAGGTTGCCCACTATCTCCATTGCTCTTCAACATAATAACGGAAGTTTTAGCCATTGTAAGCAGGGAAGAAAAGGCAATCAAGGGTATCGACATTGTGTCAGAAGAGACCAAACTTTCACTGTTCACAGATGATATGACTGTATATCTGGAAAACACCAGGGATTCTACTACAAAACTTTTAGAAGTGATCCAGCAATCGAGCAATGTCTCAGGCTACAAAATCAACACCCATAAATTTGTAGCCTTTATATATATACCAACAAAGGCCAAACTGAAAAAACAGTCAAGGACTGACAGTAGTGACAAAGAAGATGAAATATTTGGGAAATTACCTAAAAAGAATGTGAAAAATCTCTATAAAGAGAACTATGAAACTTTAAGAAAAGAAGTAGCTGAAAATATTAACAAATGGAAAAATATACCATGCTCATGGCTGGGATGACTCAACATTGTTAAAATGTCTATACTACCCAAAGCAATATATAATTTTATTGCAATTCCTATCAAAGCTCCATTGAGAAAATAATACTTCATTTTATATGGAATCAGACAAATTCCCAAATAGCCAAGACATTACTCAGAAATAAAAAGAAAGCAGGAGGAATCATGCTACCAGACATGAGACTGTACTGAATCAATAGTGGTCAAAACAGCATGGTACTGGCACAAAAACAGAGAGGTAGATGTTTGGAACAGAGTAGAGAACGAAGAGATGAATTCAGCTACTTGCCGTTACTTTCTCTTTGACAAGTCAATTAAAACCAATCAATGGGGGAAAAGAGTTCCTATTTAACAAATGGTTCTGGGTGAACTGGCTGGCGACCTGTAGAAGACTAAAACTGGACCCACACCTCTCACCATTAACTAAGGTAGACTCTCACTGGATTAAAAATTTTAACTTAAGACATGAAACTATCAAAATACTAGAAGAAAGTACCAGGGAAACTCTTGAAGGAATTGACTTGGGTGAATATTTTATGAGGAGGAATCCCCAGGCAATTGAAACAGCATCAAAAATACACTCCTGGGACCTGATCAAACTAAAAAGCTTCTGTACAGCCAAGAACATAGTAAGTTTAGCAAGCAGACAGCCCTCAGATTGGATGAAAATATTTGCAAGTTATGCCTGCAACAAATGTGCAATAACAAGAATACACAGAGAACTCAAACGTATTAGCAAGAAAAAAACAAGTAATCCCATCTCAGGGTGGGCAAAAGACTTGAAGAGAAACTTCTCTAAAGAAGACAGGCACACAGCCTACAGATACATGAAAAAATGCTCACCATCCTTAATCATCAGAGAAATGCAAATTTTAACAACTTTGAGATATCACCTAACTCCCCATAAAATTAGCCCACGTTACAAAATCCCAAAAGCAAAGATGTTGGCATGGAGGTGGAGAAAAGGGAACACTTCTACAATGCTGGTGGGAATGCAAACTAATACATTCCTTTTGGAAGGATGTTTGGAGAGAAATTAGAGATCTAAAAATAGACCTGCCATTCTATCCTATAAATCCTTTACCAGATATATACCCAGAAGACCAAAAATCAGAATGTAACAAACACATATGTACCAGAATGTTTATTGCAGCTCAATTAATAATTGCTAAGTCATGGAAGAAGCCCAAGAGCCCATCAAACCACGAAAGGATTAATTAATTGTGGTACATGTATACTATGGAATAGTATGCAACCTTAAAGTAAGATGGAGACTTTACCTCTTTCATATTTCATGGATGGAGCTTGAACAGATTCTTCTTAGCAAAGAATATCAAGAATGGAGTAAAAAGTATCCAGTGTACTCAGCCCTACTATGAAGCTAATTTATAGCTGTCGTATGAAGGGTATAACCCAACTATAGCACAAGAATATCAGAAGGCAGGGTACGGAGGTTAGGGTGGAGGGACAGTAATTGGTGGGGCCACACCTATGGTGCATCTTAGGAGGGTACAGACGAAACTTACTAAATGCAGAATACAAATGCCTCCACACAATAACTAAGAAAATTCCATGAAGAGTATGCTAAACAGTTTGATGAAAACATGTCAGATTATATATGAAACCAGCACATTCTACCCCATTATTGCACTAATGTTTGCAGCTATGATCTAATTAAAATAAAAAAAATAATAAAATACAAAGGATAAAAAAATAGATAGATAAAATACAACCATAGCCCAGGATGAAGAAGGGAAAAGGAGGGGGATGTTAGGGAAGGAGGGAGGCAAATTGGTGGGACAACACCTATGGTGCATATTGCAAGGGTACGTGTCAAATCTATTAAGCATACCATATAAATGTCGTAATGCAATAATTAACTAAGCGAGGTGAAGGCTATGTGAATTAGTTTGACAAAAACATTCCAAATTGTATGTAAAATAAGCACATTGTACCCCATAAATGCATTAAGAGGTACATGATATATGTATTTATGACTTAATAAAAAATAATTAATTATAAACAAATTGTAGATGACAGAAAAAATGAATGTGATTATATAGAAAGAGAAATGCACACATAAACAAACTCAAAAGAATATTATAGCACGAAATTAAAACATTATTCTGACTGAGGGTGGAGCAAGATGGCAGACGAGTAATAGCTTCCTTGCAGCTGGGCACGGTGAGACTAGGAAGAGAGGACTTCAGGCATCTCTGCCAGGCAGGATCTGCCCAGAGACTTCCCTATGGGGACATAGGGAGACAGCGTGAGGCTTCTTGACACCCTGAGGAAGGCTAAAGCTGCAGAGATTGGGCAAGTGTTAGTGTCTGTTTGTTCAGTCTGATCCTGTCGTCGGCTCTGGGTGGGGCAACAGTGGGACTATAGGCTGGAATGGCCTTACCTGTGAGCCGTTTGGGTCTGTTTTGGACTTGGCACTTGGTTGAAATGCCTTGGGAGAACTTGGGTAGGAGTGCAGGGTTTTTTGAGTGTTTTCTGGGGCCCCAGACTGGGCCACCAAGCCAGATGGAGCTGCCAGTGTTTGGTGGTGGGCTTTGTGGAGCCATTGTAGGAGAATTGCTCTTCCAAGCTCCACCCCCAGGGTCTCAGAAAAGGCAATGGGCGGGAGCGAGTAATCTAGTGACTGGGCAGCCTAAAGGCAGGGACTGAGATGCCTTGCAGCCTTGGCCCTCAGAGGCATAGGGTGAGACGGGTTTTGGCACACTGGGTAAGGAGTGATCCCAGCCACAGTGCTTTCCTGGGAAAGCTTCTGCTTAGCTCAAGTTAGCAATTTAAAGTGCCTTCTAAGCAGTCTGAGGAGGATTTAAGCTCTCCATCCTGCAGGATTTGAGAAATCATTAGAAACACAGGGTCACTCACTACAAAGATCAAGTAACAACAGAGTGATTCTGACAGGTTCTGATCTGGGAGAGACAACTCCCCAACTCTGAGGACGGTCATAGGCAACAGTGAAAAATAATCATGAGGTGGAATCAATACAAAAACTCTGGCAATATGACTAACCAGAGTAGATCAACTCTCCCAAGGAATGACAAGGTAGATGAAGCACAAGATCCCTTGCATAGTCAAGTGGATGAGATGTCAGAAGTTGAATTAGGAGTCTGGATAGCAACTAAGATCAGCTCAATGGAGGAAAAGATAGAATTAGAATATCAAGCAGTAATCCAAAAGACCCAAAAGATGTCTCAAGAACTGAACGAGTTCAAAGAGAAAATGGCCAAAGATTTTGACACAAAGGATACAAGAAGTTGTAGCCCTCAAAGATCTGAGAAATACAGTAGAATACCTCAGTAACAGAATGGAGCAAGCAGAAGAAAGGATTTCTGAAACTGAAGACAGAGACTTAGAACACTCCCAAATGCTCAAAGAGATAGAGAAATGGAAGGCAAAAACAGATCATTCTCTCAGACAGCTCTGGGATAACTCGAAGAAAACCAATATTCACCTTATAGTGGTACCTGAAAACGATGAAGTGGCGTCACGAGGCACAGAGTCTCTTCTTTATGAAATTATGAAAGAGAACCTCCCAGACATGTCAAGAGATTCTGAAATACAGATACCAGACAGTTTCAGGACCCCAGCACCACCCAACCCAAATAAGACATCC
>CAUYON010014635.1:0-10495 GCA_963573935.1 Arctocebus calabarensis | reverse complement strand
TGGCAGGGGGGAGGTGAGGCCTAACAACCTGGGTACTTGATGGGGGCTGGGTCGATTCACTCAATTCCAGCCCTGTCCCTGATTGATGCAGAGTAGATGAAAAAGCTGATAGAACAGAGCAAGTTCACAGAATTTCTGCCCTGTGGAGGAGAAGCTGGGCTGCTAATAGTCCTGACTTAGTCTGCGAGCTTCAGCCCTTTGTCTCCACTGTCATCCCCTGAGGGCCAGGTGTGGCCGAAATTCAGCAAAGCCTTGGTCTGCTTTTCGGCCAGCCGGCCAGCGGCTTTTCTGCTCAATCTCTCACCGCTTCTAAGCTGGGAGAATGGCACAGATCAGTGGCAACCCATGACCTGTCCATACCCCTCGAGAAAGTGTTCAAGAATCTGGACTCCATGGGGGAGAGACCTACAAACCTCAGGGTGAGAGTGGAGGGGAGTCTCGGGAGTTCCAACTTGTGGGTAGAGAATATATACAGTTTTATACAGCTTTATGCCTGGAAGGAGAGTGCCGCAGCAGAGGGTCTCTCCTGTAGGGTAGCGTGGGAGGACATCTAAACTCTGCTCGCTTGTTTGTATGGAGGTATGGTGTATACTGCGAGCTGTTCTCTTGGGGGAGGGGACTCCCATCTGCTTGGTGATGTGCTCTGTAGCTTTTATTTGTATCCTTGGGGTCGCAGGTCACTCCAGTAGGGTTGATGAGCGTTCCTCGACCTTGTCTCTTGGCTCAGCTCCAAACCGTTGACTTTCTCGCTAAATTTCTGTCCTTTAACTGTCCTTCTGGACAGGAGTGTCTGCAGAAAGCTGGCTACAGACTGCCATCTTGGCTCCTCTATTTTCCATAATTTTGTATGAGTATGCAGATTCCTGTTGTTACTGAGTTCAACTTTTTTTCCGTGATGGTCTGAAAAAATACCAGGAACAATTACTATTCTTTTAAATTTGCTTAGATTAGACTTGTAACCTAAAATGTGATCAATTTTGGAGGATGTTCCATAGGCTGATGAGAAGAATGTGTATTCAGTTTTGTTAGGATGAACTTTTCTGTAGATGTCTACTAAATCCAATTGTTGAATGGTTAAGTTTAAGTCTATAATTTCTTTGCTGAGTTTCTTATTCGAGGATCATCTATCAAACACTGCCAAAGGGGTGTTAAAATCTCTGACTATTATGGTGCTAGAGGAAATCAAGCTGCTCATTTGTGTTAGAGTCTCTTTTACCAATTGAGGTGCATTCTGGTTGGGCATATAAATGTTAATAATTGAAATCTCATCATGTTGAGTGTTCCCCTTAACAAATATGAAGCGACCATCATTATCTTTCCTTACTTTTGTTGTCTTAAATCCTATTGTATCTGCAAATAAAATTGCAAGACCTGCTTTTTTCTGATTTCCATTTGTCTGAAATATAGATGACCATCCCTTCACCCTGAGACTATATTTATCTTTAAAGGTGAGATGAGATTCTTGTATGCAACAGATATCTGGCGTGAGTTTTTGTATCCAGTCAGCCAACCTGTGCCTCTTTAGAGGACAATTTAAGCCATTTGCATTAATTGAGAATTTTGATAAGCCTAGTAGAATTTTGTGTATCGAGTTTTTCGAAAGTCCAGTGGACATTTTTAATCCTTTCACCACTGTGGAAGTTGGAGTTTGATCAAAAGCTTGTGAGTGAGTTTACTTTGGTGGTAGAGGATTGCACTGGTCATTATGGAGGATAGGTCTGAGAATATCCTGGACAGCTGGTTTAGTTATGGCAAATTACTTCAACATGTGACTGTCATTAAAGTATTTAATTTCTCCATCATAAATGAAACTCAGTTTCACTAGATACAGGAGCCTGGGTTGAAAGTTATTTTGTTTTAGAAGATTAAAGATTGATGAACACCCTCTTCTGGCTTGAAAGCTTTCAGTAGAGAGATCTGCAGTCATTTTTAATATTCTTCCCCTTGTAGGTTATAGTTTTCTTACATCTGGCAACTTGCAGAATTTTCTCCTTCATATTAACTTTGGTGAAGTTAATTATAATGTGTCTGGGAGATGATTTATTTGGGTTGTGTAATGTTAGGGTTCTGAAACTGTCTGGTATCTGAATTTCAGAATCTCTTGCCATGTTTGGGAAGTTCTCCTTGATTATCTCTTGCAGTAGAGCATGTGTGTCTTTTGAAGCAACCTTGTTACCTTCAGGAATTCCTATAAGGTGAATATTAGTTTTCATCGAATTATCCCAGAGCTCTCTGAGAGAATGATCCATTTTTGCTCTCCACTGCTTTTCCTCTTTGCGCAATTGGGAGTGTTCAAAAGCTTTGTCTTCAATGTCAGAGATCCTTTCTTCCATCTGGTCCATTCTTTTACTGAGGGATTCTACCGTATGTTTCAGATCTTTGAGGGCTGCAACTTGCCTCAATGTGTCAGAATATTTGGTGATTTTGTCTTTGAATTCATTGAATTCTTGAGACAACTTTTGAAATGCTCCTTGAATTTCTAATTCCAACTTTACCTCCATTCTATTAATCTTATTTGCAGTTCAGATCCTGAATTTGATTTCTGACATCTCAGCCATTTGTTTATGAATGGGATCATCTGGTGTGTCTATTTTGTCATTTTTGAGGGGAGTTGATCTGCTCTGATTATTCATGTTTCCAGAGTTTTTCTGCCGATTCCGTCCCATGATTATTTTTCACCATTTGGCTACATGGGCAGGTAAGGTGAAATTGGATTAGGGGCTCCTGTAGTTGTGGTTAACCAGCCCTTTGCTGAGGATCTGGGACTGGAGACTGTAGCTTTTTCCCCTACAGCTTTGCAAAGAACCCATACAGTATTATAGTCTGAGGCTCTGGGGACCTTCTTGGTGTGGTGGGGTTAGGTGGCTCTGTCTTGTATTCAGCTGTTTTTTCCTGATCCTGGTGGATCAGTGACACTGGGTTGAAGTCTCAGCTGTGCAGAAATACAAGCAACTAAGACATCCTGCCCACCATGGGTAGCATGTGGAAGAGGAAAATCAACTCTTCTCATTGCCACACAACCAGGTTACCACCTGAGAGGGTCCTTGGGTGATTGGCCCAGGCTAGGAGTTCCAAACCAATTGACCCAGTCAGTACCAACTTTCAAGTGTGAGCATTCAAAAGGTCTCCAGCAACTAGATAGTAGAAGGCTAATGGCTGCTCAAATGTGGCTCACTTTGGTACTCTGTGGTGTGAGAAAGACCCACCCAGTAGCAGAGTTGGACCAAGGGGCTGATCTCTCTTTCCCCACCTTGCACCTCTTTCATGCCCAGTCACTGGTAACCCCATAGGGATGTGGTTCTAGTCCCTCCAATAAGCAGATGCACCAGGGCTTTGGGTCTGCCAGAGTCCAAGGAAAGTCAACGCTCCCCTCACCTGGCCACTACCCTCTGCCACCCTTTGGCTGGTGGAGGTGAGGCCTGCCTGCCTTGGGTACTCAATGGCAACTGAAGAGTGTTCCACCTGAGCTCAGTATGAACCTGAGGATAAAAAGTCAGCAAAAGATTTTCTCCCTCAGCCACTGTGCCTTTGGCCCAGACACTCTGTAGCACTGGTATCTCTATAGGGTGAGGTCTGGCTTCCTCTAGCAGTCCTCAGGTTTGGGGAGGTGTCTCTCCAAGATTAGGCCACAGCAGGATTGCTCTACTGTTACTGACTCTTCATGGGAAATGTTCCTGTGCAGCTCCCAGGTGGTTCCCATGGTGAGGGAGGTGGCTATAGTGGCTGCTCAGGGAGCCGGGGTGAATGTTTCCAGCAGCAGGGCAGGGCACAGCATGCGATTCTGGCAGGATGGGGCTCCCAGTGGCTCTGGTAGGGTAGGGTTTGCAGCGACCGGCTCTGGCTGAGTAGAGCATGGGGTGTGGGGCTCTGGTAGGGTGAGGCATGGTGCACTCAGTTCAGCAGGGCAGAGCATTCAGCTCACAAGCCTCCTCCTGCAGCTAGTTTGCACTGTCACAGAGCCAAGCCCCACAGCTTCCCACCTTTGTCTGCACTTCTGCTGGGCTCATTGTTACAGTGTAGCTTTTCTACCATTGTCCTTGCAATGTCCAGACCTGGCAATTAACTGCAAACTTTCTGGTCCCTGCAGGGGTTAGGCTTCTGGACTATCAGGCGAGGCGGGGGGGGGGGGGAGGTGGACTGGTAGTTCAAAATGGCAGGGAAAATGTTAGTTCAACTTTCATGCCTAGCAAGAGTGCTCAGGGTCACAGCAGGGTCCCTCTGGAGAAGTAGTCCTCATTTCCTGCAATTCTCACCCGCGGGGTGAGACAAGAGGTTCTTAGTTCACTGCTCACCTGTAGAAAACCTACAGTGAGTCAAAAACAAAAAGAAAAACAAAAACAAATCTCCAAGAACACTCTTGGGGAAGGGGGTGGATACTTTTCCTTTGCGATGAGTCTTGTATCTGAAATTTGCTTTCTTGAAATCGCAGCTTGCCTCAGCAGAGGTGATGTGCAGTTATCACTCTTCTCTCCCAGCTTGTCTCCCAGTCTTCAGCATTGTTTGGTACTTTCCAGTCATAATTCTTCCCTCTGGATGGGAGCTTTTGTTGAAAGCTGATTCCAGTCAGCCATCTTGCCCCTCCTCCCCTGGTAAGCTTGATTCTTTCTGTAAACTTTATTCTCTCTTGCCAGGTAATATATTCAGAGGTTCTGAGGATTAGGACATGGACATCTTTCATGGGCTGAGCCCTTATTTTTACTACTATAGGTGGATAGCTTGGAAAAATCTGTAAGACCCTTTGTTTGGTAGAGTTATGGAATTACATGGTGCGGGGAAAACAGTAGTTTTGTTAGTGGTTGAGAATTGCTGTGGGTAGGTGGGTTTAGGGCAGTTTCGCAGAGCCCTGCAAAATATTAAGAAGGAAGAGTTCCCAGCCCTTCCAGGAGAGAGCAGAAATGCTGAAAGAAGCTGAGCTGCATAGAGTTCTGGGCTCAGGAGGAAGATGCTCTGATGGTGAGGACTTCAGAAGAACCAGGAAGCACCAGCCCCCATGAACAAGTAAGGGCGTGACTTACTGCAAGGGTTGTAGGTGAACCATGGGCCCCTCTCACTGTGGGAGCCTGTACAAGCTTCACTTTCACCCAGATGCCATCTTGGAAAGGAGTATGGAAAGTGAGCAATCTGAATCATTGACCATTACCCAATGAGACTGAGTTAGATTACAATTACGTCTTTGTTTAAAACTGTAAATACACTTTTTTCAGAGAAAATAGGGGTCTAGAGAAAGATGAAATGAATTTTATACAGTGTGTCTATTTTACTCTCCCACCCCAGTAGATATGGCAAGCTCTGTGTGTGTGTGTGTGTGTGCTTTGCTTAGATTGTACTTTTATTTGATTTAGGCTTGGAACTCATTGAGTGGAGAACAAGTTCTTTGCAGTAAGTACATTTGAGGTAGAGGAGGCTTTTAGAGGCCCCTTCTGAACCACTCCCTGAAGCCTGCACTGTGGTAGTGGGTTGCAATCAACTCAGCAGTGAACAGCTTCTTTCACCACTTGGCCATCTCATTTTTATTGCCATGTGTAAATTAGTTTCTTTGGACAAAAATGCAGATTATCTCAGATGCATCAGAAGCATATCTTGCTATAGATCAATATTTCAGAAATTTCTGAAAAATAACTTCATTTTTAGTATTACAACTTGGAGTTAAAATAACTGGGAGTCCACATTAGAAACTCTACCTGTTTCATACCTCTAGCAATGGGTTTACTGTGAAACAAACATTGTTTTTTTAAAACTCTGTGCCTACTATGAAAACCTAGTAAGATGCTGGTTTGAAAATGAAACCCTTTTGCTTGATAACTTTGTGTTCTCTGGTTAGATTTATGTTTCAATTTAAGCAACTGCCTGATTTGCAATAGAATACTAAATTATTTTTAAAGTGCAGATAGTAAAACTAGTAGTAGAGGAAAACCTCTTGAAAATGAAATATTGTGTTTTTTTTAATAAGGCATAAAAGAATTGGGCTACATGACATTAAAAGCTTAAGTAAATTCCAGTCATTATGTTATTCTTTAATTATAGAATACTAAAGGATATTTCATCAAATATTCTTATTTTGAAATGAGAAAATGGCCAGGTATTAAATTAGAAAGAATTGTAAATATATTTAGAGTATTTCTTGTTTTTTCCCCCCTTTCTTCCTTTTTTTTCTTTCAGTGTGCCCTTTTAGCTATATTTACTGTTCTAGATTATAATCTACAGCCTGCAGCTTGTTTTAGGAACTGTGTAGTCACTCTGTGGTGGACAATCTACTCAGGGGAGGTCTAGGCTCTCACGAATAAGGACAGGAATGCAGAAGAAGGCTCAGTTAACTGTACAGGGAGGAGAGAGGGGTATGTACATCACCTGGAAGAGATAATGAGGGATGAAGAGGAGTTTGTGAGATGGGAGCAGTGGAATGGCTGGAAGGGCATACATGGTGGAGGGAACAGCACATGCAAAAGTAAACCTCAGTTGGAAAGGTAATATTGGAGAGTTTCTGGGGCTGGGCACAGGGGTAGTGAGCACCTACTTGGCATGATTAAAGTACAACCTTCTGTGAAATATTTCACTAAATGAGAAAAGTGGTTCGAAAATACATCCAAGTGCTTTCAACAAAACAAAACTTTTAGGGAGAAATATTGTCTTCTATGGTAGCTGGGGTTCAGGTTCAGGTTGAATGTAGTGATTTAGGTTATGACTTATCAAATTGCTTTTCCATGTTCCTTAGAATCAGTTTCCTAGCTGCAGATGGATGATTCAGTGAGGAGAACAAAGAACATTCATAAATTTGGTTCAGGGAAAGCGGGGACCTCAACACATGGAGAAAAAGGAGATGATAAAAATCAGTGGGATGAGGAATTCAGTCCAGGGCTTCAAAAAGAATTCTAATGAATAGTAAATTCACAGAGCAGGGACTACTGACCTAAGATGTTTCCTGTGCTTGCAGGAAGGGTATCTATTCATAAATGGGGCATGGGAGTGGTGGTTTTCTACTTTTCATTACCTCTCCATTGTATCATTGCAATGAAGTGTTAATTGGTTTTCCATTTCCAGAATCCTTCTCCTCCAGGTTATTCTATACCTGTTCTTCTCAAAATTTGGTGTACCACATATTAACCAAGGATATTTTCAGCATGCAGATTTTGACTCTGCATTCCTGGGGTGGGGTCCAAGAGCCTATATTTCTTACAAACTAGCTGGTAACATTAGATATTGATGCTGCTGGTCCAGGAGTCTTACTTTGAGTAATAAGGTCTATGCAATATTGTTTGACCTTTTCATTACCAAAATTCTTATCATGTTATTTCCTCATTCAACATCCTTCCATGACTCTCAAATGTCCACCCTTACCAAGTTAAGAAAAACATCTTCATCTTAGAATGTTTGCCTTCAATAGCTTGGCACCAAACTACCTTTCCATGTATATGTCTCATTAACCCTATACTTACCCTGATACTTTGACTAACCTGGTAATGTTTGCTGATTTTTTTTCCTTACCTGGAAAAACATTAAAATCCTTCCATGAGCCACATTTTTCCTATTTGTCTCTCTTTTGCATTCCTGATGCTAAGTAAACTTCATAGTCCACCTCTACTTACAGCTGTCTACTTTTCTCCTCTTCTCTTTTGGACTTTTAGGTTATTGTCAGCCAAGTTTATGTCTTATTCACTTTTAACCCCCTGTAGCATCTAACGCTGTGTTATCTATAAACATTTTGGTGGCATTGAATCTTTTCTAAATCATTATGCACATCAATTATGACATTTTGCCTTAGGAGAAAAATGCTCCCAGCAGTTAATACATTATTTAGAGTATTTACTTTATAATTGGTTAATCCTGCTTTCTTTGTCTGGTAAGTGATCGCTTACCAATCTGTTTCAGTTAAAAAAGCTGTATCTGCTGCTCCAAATTTACTCTCTTAAGTTAGTAAACCAATTAATTTTAATTTATCTATAATTCAAAGATAGAATTCTGGCTTAAAAGGTAACTACTGACTCCACTTCAATAGTAAAGTACACATATTTTTCTAGCAGTTAATCCCTTTCCTCTTATTTTTTTATTATTCTCTGTGTTATGGTTACTTGAAGTTGCCAGAAAGTAAGCTATTTTTTTGTTTTTAACATTCCATAATAAATGCTTGTGCAAATGTATTGAGTAATGACCATGACATTTTTCTTTACAGCTAAATAGACTTTGATTAAGTTCCACAAATGTTAATTGGACACCTACTCCACACACGCCACCATGAATGACACAAAATGAATGACTCATCGTTCCTGCCAAAGGGGAACTTTCATTCTAGACAACTGCTTGGAGCAGATTCTAACTCTCTTCCCTTTCACGGTTTCTTCCTGTAGGGGTGAAAGGTGGACAGTAACAGATGGAGCTTTTCATTTAATTCAGCTTGCAGTTTTAATAATCACCAAATGTGATAATTCCATCTTACAATAAAAATGGTTTCACTGTACCTGAATCTTATTGAACTATGATCAACTCATTTTACACAGGTGGTAGCATTATATAATAGACTAGCTTATTAAAATGCAAATTTTGGCTAAAAGTTTGTATTTACATATGGTGTTAATTCTTTTTAATGTTAACATTTCTTTAAAGCCAGCTAAAGTTATTGAATCCCTTTGGAAAGCATATTGATATAATCTCAAGGCCCATGCAACAATGAGTTAAAATGAATGCTATTAAATGATCCTAGTCTTTGCAGTACATGTGATTATAAAATAACAGCTAGATATCTCAGACTTAACAATAACAAAAGTCGACTCATGATTCCTGCAGACTCAGATTCTATGACTTTGACTACTTACATCATGTAAGTGGAATCATACAATATATTTTTTGTAACTGGTTTATTTCAGCACTGATTATGTTTAATATTAAATCCCAGAAATAATATAGTAAAAAATAGTGAAATAATTAACTAGACTATACTATTTCTATTCTATTGACAACATGCAATTATTCGTTTGTTTTAGAAGACAGATGCAGATGTAATGGCCAGGCAATAAGTAATTATTGCTTAGATAAAGGTTACTAACTTGGGTGCAACTGGAAAGGATTGGCCAGATAAGCGCCCATAGTATTTACAATTGAACTGGATATGGGAATGAAAAATGACTCTAGTGCTTTTGGCCTGTGGAAAAGGAAGATTGAAAATAGCATTTCCTGAGATTAGAAAGATGCATATTTTCTTCTTATATAATAAAGAATTGATTTTCTTCAAACATCCGAAGATTATATCAAGTAATATAAAAAAGATAAACAAACAGAAAAATAAGCAAAGGGCTTGAACAAGTACAAGAAAAAGAAGAGATTGTTATAGAGCAAAACATGTAAATATTGTATGTACTAGGAATCATACAGATTCATGTTTAAACAATAAAATACCATTTCTTGTCTATCAAAATAATATAATTTAAAAACATGATAAAACTTCAGCTGATATGCAGAAGCATTGCCCAAAGGAACATAAATTAGTATCATCTTTCAGATGATTGATTTAGCAATATAGGTGGTATTTGAAAACTTGTAAACTATTCATATTGTTTTACCCAGAAATGTAACATTTAGGAAAAATTTCTTAAGAAAGCAGAAATGTGCATAAAGATTTACATAATGTTAATTTTACAGAGAGAACTACATAAGTGCTTAATAATTGTGGGATTTAAAAAAATAGATACATTTACCCAGAAGACACTATGCTGACTAATTTCATGACCTGGAGAAATGCCTTCCCATTCACCATAGTACATATATTGACATTTCTGCTTGGTGAAGTAAGTGGTGCACCAAAGATATTTTTACAAAGGATAGTAGGGAGGAATTAGAAATGACTGACATGAATAAAGATGGTTTAAAATATCTTGGCAAGCCTTTTGATGCTGCGTCAAAGGTGGTAGGTTGTGATTAGACAGGCCAGCAAAGAGCAGAATGCCTGGCCTTGCATGTGTGTTTGTCTGCTCACCCAGTGACATGATTTCAGTGCAAGGAGAAAACACTGACCAAATTCCACCTTGTAAGTCACTGACAAGGAAAAGAAAATGCTTTTCCTCTCTGAGCCAGATCTTCTGTGCAGCCAAAAGTTTACAATTAAAGCAGGGGTCCTCAAACTTTTTAAACAGGGGCCAGTTCACTGTCCCTCAGACCATTGGTGGGCCAGACTATAGTTTAAAAAAAAAAAACCATGAACAAATTCCTATGCACACTGCACATATCTCATTTTGAAGTAAAAATCAAAAACAGGAACAAATATAATATTTAAAATGAAGAACAAATAAAGTTAAATCAACAAACTTATCAGTATTTCAATGGGAACTTATGGGCCTGCTTTTAGCTAATGAGATGGTCAATGTCTGGTTCCATATTTGTCACTGCTAGTTGTAACAAGTGATGCAAGTGTGCATCAGTTAGTCTAGATTTGGTTGGAGATTTCAGATGTTTCATTCTGGAAAAAATATGTTCACAGACATAAGTGCTACCAAAGATGGTTGCCATT
>CAUYON010014633.1:0-21509 GCA_963573935.1 Arctocebus calabarensis | reverse complement strand
GCTCTTGGGCTTAAGCGATTCTCTTGCCTCAGCCTCCCGAGTAGCTGGGACTACAGGCGCCCGCCACAGCGCCCGGCTATTTTTTTGTTTTGCAGTTCGGCCGAGGCCGGGCTTGAACCCGCCACCTTCAGTATATGGGGCTGGTGCCCTACTCGCTGAGCCACAGGAGCCGCCCCACTATGTGTATTTTTTTATTTTTGAGACAGACTCTTCTTGCTCTGTTGCCTGAGATAGAGTCCAGTGAGGTCATCACAGCTCACTGTACCCTCAAACTCAGCCTTAAGGAATCTTCTCATCTCAGCCTCAGCAGTAGCTGAGACTACAAGCATGTACCATCACACCCAGCTAATTTTTAAAATGTTTTTGTAGAGATGAGGTCTTGCTGTATTGCCCAGGCAGGTCTCAGACTCTTGGCCTCAAGCAATTCTCCTGCCTCAGTCTCCCAAAGTGGTAGGATTATAGGCAAGCCACCATGCCCCAGACTTAAATTTTATTTTTAATTTGAAGGAAAATTCAATCAGTTGTGTTTTGATGCTGTGTATGAAAAAAATAACAAATATTATCTCTGACTTTTGAATTACATATGACATTCAGGTAATAGCAAAATATGCTTTGGTAGAAAAATCAAAACAATAAGAACCATCAATTAAAGAATTAACCACCTTAATTCTGTTAAGGAACTGTGGAACAGCCAGGCGCGGTGGCTCATGTGGAAGGCTGAGGAGGGAAAATTGCTTGAGCTAAGGAGTTCAAGACTCGCCTGAGCAAAAGTGAGACCCGAGTCATGAAAAAAATGGAAAAACCCAGCCGGGCACAGCAGAGAGCACCTGTAATCCCAGTGGCTTCCAGAGGCTGAGGCAGTGGGATGCCCACAACCCGAGTCTGCGGTTACAGTGAGCTATGACACCATTGAGCTCTGCTCAGGGCATAGGGTGGGACTCTGTCTCAACAACAACAAAAGCAAATAAATAAAAATAAAAAAATAAGGAAATAAAAAAAAAAACTGAACTTTTTTTTTAAACTAACAATCTATGAAACCAATACCAAAATTTACTTTAAGAGATACATATTTACATATTCTTCAAAGTCCCACAGCTTATGACCAAAGGCCCTATTTAACTGAAATTTTAAAAGTGGAATTGAGGCCAGTTTTGGGGTGTTTTTTTCCTCAAGATCTCTCCTTAACTTAACATAAAGAGAAACAATTTTTTCAGAGTTCAGTGCAGACTTCAAAACCCTGTGTCTGCGTCTTAAAGCCCTGTGCCCCTCCCCAGGATCTAGGGAGATTTCTGGAACCTTATATAGAGAGGAAATAAAAAACACTGCTTTATCAAGCTACCTCTCCCAAGCCCTAGGCAAGCAAACTCCTCACCTGTCTGACTCTAGGCTCCTGTTCTGCTCTAACACATCTTGCTTATAGCTACCTAAAATACTGCTTTTAACATTTCACTCCTTTACTGAGAAATTTTTGTTAGGTGTTTGCATTTTGACAGATCCCCCTGTGATTTTGCTAAAACTCCTCCTTCCTACTTGCACTCAATATTCCCCTCTCTAATTAGGCTGGCTTCCTCAGGGCCTCACAAACATCCCCAGTCCACCTCCACCTCTCTGCCTCATTTATTTCCCACAACCCTCCCTACCTCATTCCCAAATGTCACCTCTCTATCCTACCCAAACTCTGCACAATTCAGACTAGGACCAGTCAGTCGTCCTCTCCAACCTTTCCAAGTCTCCTTTTCTCCCTGAAGGTCAACCACGCACAGGGTCAGCCAGCCCCATTACTGCCATTGATTCATGTGTCTGGTGCCCCAGCTAGCACAAATGCACGCTCCTCAATGGACCATGCCTCTCTCCCACACAGTGAAGGCACTTCATATGCACTTTCAGAGCCATACAAAAGTTGGACAATTAAGTCTGCAAATTCATCCTAGAAAAAGTGTTGGATCCCTCATTGTTGAATAACACTATGGTCACCTTCAAAGTACTCCCCTTGGGAAGCTATGCACCAACCCCACTGCCTAGTCTACCCTTCAAAGAAATTTTGAAACTTTTTTAGAATGGCCATCAGAGCCATTACTGTAGAAGGCCTGACAATTAAGTTCATGAACTCATCCTAGAAAAAGTGGTATATACCTCACTGCTCAGTATCACTATGGT
Source organism: Arctocebus calabarensis (assembly GCA_963573935.1). Lineage (NCBI taxonomy): Eukaryota > Metazoa > Chordata > Mammalia > Primates > Lorisidae > Arctocebus > Arctocebus calabarensis. The sequence continues at coordinate 19,352 of CAUYON010014633.1, read as the reverse complement.
CACCTTCAAAGTACTCCCCTAGGCCATGTGGTGACTGTACAACAATAATTCTGATGGCCACTCTAGAATAAAAGTTACAAAATTTCTTTGAATGGATTAAGTGCTGGCATCGGTGCATAGCTTCCCCAGGGGAATATTTCAAAGAAAGGTGACTATAATGATTTTTCAGCAATGAACACTTTTTTTAGAATGAGTTCATGAACTTAATTGCCTATCCTTATAGCACACTTGTGATTTTTAGGGACACCACTCTAATCAATTTCAGAGGCCTGGAGACATATCAAGCTTTGTTACCACAATTCAATTAATTTTCAAATTAACAAGGAGACACAGCCTATAATTTGCACATCGTATCTTGATGCCTCATGGTGGGGGTTAGGGATACAGTACTAGTCAAAGAGATTTAATACCCACTGAACTCAGGATATAATTCTTACCAGGTGGAATAAAAGGATAAACTGACTACCTGAGAAAATAAGCAAGCTCCCTCAGCCAACAGCAGGGTAAAAGGGAACCAGTTCTTCAAGAAAATGTCACTGTTCCACCACCTTAAAGCTGGATCCCAGCTATAGAAAATCTCTTTGCTTAACGAGATACTGTAATACCCAGAATAAATAGCTGAAATAACAGCCATCAGACAGGGCACTTCTAAGTACCCACATGGAAGCTACCAGCAACATCCACACAAGCCACCATAAATGATTTTGGGAATACACAGAGAAAAGGTCAAGGTGACTATCATCATACAGGACAAAGACAGCAATGAACAATGTTTGCTAGGTAAAGTAATATGGTATGAATTAATTTTACACTTGGCCAAGTATACAGTGGCTCGTGACTGTAATGCTAGCATTCTGGGAGGCCAAGGCAAGAGGATCATTTGAGGTCAGGAGTTCAAGACCAGCATGAGCAACAGCAAGACCCTTGCCTCTACTAAACACAGAAAAAATTAGCCAGGACTGGTGGCTCCCACCTACTTGGGAGGCTGAGATAAGAGGATCACTTGAGCCTAGGAGTTTGAGGTAGTGACCTATGATGATACCACTGTACTCTAGCTGGGATGACAGAGTAAGACTGCGCCTCAAAACAAAAACAAACAAAGAAAATCCAACAACAATCCAAAGAAAAATATTATACACTTAAAATTAATTTTGTGGTATTATAACATAAATTATAAATTACTTTGATAAAATTGTCTTCTTTTAAAAGTAACCTGGTGACTTATATGAGAATATTCACATATGGACAAGCATCCAGTCCAGTAAAACAGAGGTATTCACAAGTTTGTATTGGAGGTTTCAAGACAGAAGGCACAAAACTTCTGGCACAGAAGTGAAATATCTCACGATACTAAGATAGCAGAGTTCACTATAAATGATAAAAACTACTAAAATATAACCTTTGAAAAATATAATATACATAAAACTCAAAACCAAACCATGTAAAACCACTGAAATAGTAAGAACCATAACATTCAGCTAGTGGGGGTAGTTCCTGGGAAAGAAGAAATGGCAGGCAGCTGAGGAAGAAAGCAAAACAAATTAATACTTAAGAATGGCGATAGGTGAAGAAAGCAGAACTGATGAAAGAAGGGAAGTCTTAGAAATCATTACTATTAGCCAAGAAGCTTGGTTCATTGTTTCCCAGGTAGGTCTGCTCTGGCACAGGTTCTTTAGAAAGAGGCTGAAGGCCAGACATGGGTGGCTCATAGGGGTAAATCTAGCACTCTAGGGGGGAAGGCAGGTGGACTGCTGGAGCTCCGAAGTTTGAGACCAGCCTGAGTTAAAGCAAGACCCCATCTCTAAAAATAGCCAGGAGTTGAGGCAGGTGCCTGTAGTCTCACCCTCTCTGGAGGCTGAGGCAAGAGGATCACTTGAGCCCAAGAATTTGAGGTTGCTGTGAGCTGTGACACCACAGCACTCTACCCAGGGCAACAAAGTGAGACTGTCTCAAAAAAAAGAGGCTGATGGGCGGCGCCTGTGGCTCAGTGAGTACAGTGCCAGCCCCATATGCAGGTTCAAACCCAGCCCCAGTCAAAAACTGCAAAAAAAAAAGAGGCTGAAGGATAGATTTCCTTTAGTCATCACTTGGCCCACACTTCTATCAACATTTATCTCATCACATTACTATCAGTTGTGTAAATACCTATCTTCAGGATAGATGATATTTTTGAGGGCAGGACCTATTTTTACTTTACTAGCCCCTAACTAGTGTCTACAATATGGTAGACACTAAATTAATGTGTAATAAATTGTCATAATAAGGGGAACCAGTAAACTTCGAGATCAATCATGAGCATTCTTGGTTACATTATAAACTAACTGGGCTGGGGGACAGAGTCAGTAAAGCTGCAGAGTATTATATCACTCTTCGTTTGATTACCAATGTTCTACTTCCCTATCCTTTCTGAACTGGGAAATAAATCTCAAAAAGACATGTTTAAAAAGTAGATAATTTGCTATAAGAATAGAAAATTTCCAAATGATGACAAAACAAATTTCAGTAATTTATTTCATATACAGTCCACTATGTTATTAAGAATAATGCTCTGAGGAGCCTGTTAAACCTAAAAGTAAATCCTAATGGTAAAATGGTCAGGCAGTCATAGCAATAAACAGACACTAAATAAGAAAACACACACTTTTCAGCTGTTAAACTGCTAGATGCAGTGTAGATATAAAAACGATAAGCCCTGGTCACCTCCCTGACTTCTGGCAGCACAGTAAGTATGTTATGGGATGATCAACCACAAACTTCTTTGTGTGGGCCCACACTCACCCCAGTACCCAAGAAGGACACAGCCAAAGAAACCACATAACAATGCCCCATCTTTCACAGCTATTTGGTACAGGGGTCACTGTACCTAACCCAGACAGGACAGATCAAATCCAATTCTTCTCTAGGAATCTGGAAAGCTGGGAGATGAAACCTAAGTTGAAAGATAAAGTATTATCAAGTCTGGAAACAATATCATAACAAGCCAAAGTCATATTTAAGCTGAAACTAGGTAGAAAGTAGAGAAAGCCAGCCTGTAGGGGAGTACAAGGCTAGGGCTAGAGGGAAGAACTTGACTCAGGCACATGATTCAAGAGGGCATAAAAAAACTCAGTAATTAAGATAAATGATATGTAATCCACACTATTTATTTTTTTAAGAGACAGAGTTTCACTTTATCACCCTCAGTAGAGTGCCGTGGCATCACAGCTCACAGCAAACTCCAACTCCTGGGCTTATGAGATTCTCTTGCCTTAGTCTCCTGAGTAGCTGGGAGTACAGGCGCCGGCCACAATACCCAGCTATTTTTTTGTTGCAGCTTGGCCGGGGCTGGGTTTGAACCCACCACCCTTGGTATACGGGGCTGGCACCCTGCCCACTGAGCTGCAGGCGCTGCCCAACGCACACTATTTTTGAAAATCAAAATTAATGTCCTGGAACAGAGAAAAGGCACAGAAAGAAGCCAAAGAGAGGCCATGCAAGGTACAGAGGGAGGGCAAAGGTTTCCAAATGCCTACTCTGGGTTTCAGTTGTAGTTCATTTCAGGGAGCTCAGTGCCCTTACAATAGCAACTAGCATAATAATTTTTAGTCTGCCTCCATACCATCTAGCAAGCTAACTTAAACGAGTATGCATTCCCTGAGACCTAAGAACCTGACTAATACTTTGGATACTTTTGTTAACCAGTTTGTGGAATTTATTTCAAATTGTATATAAAATCAGCACATTGTATCCCATGGTTGCATTATTGTACACAGCTATGATTTAATAAAAAAAAAAAAAAAAACCTGACTAATACACTCTATTTGGGAAAATGAGACCTACACATAAAGCTGTGTTTTCTGTTCTTTTTTTTTTTTTTTTTTAAATAAAGGCAATACATAATTAACTGCAAAAAAGGGTACTAGCAATTAGTGTTACAGAAGTTCAGAGATCTGTATGAGGGGTCAGGGAAGGATAGAATTTAACACAGAGGGGGAGGAGAAGTATATACAAAGCAAAGAGATCAAAGCACAGGCTGGGAGGGGAGCCAGGAAAAGGGGAAGAAAAGTAAAGGGAAAGGAGTGATCTGCAAACACTCATGTTACATGAGGTCAAGTCACCTTCTTGCCCTTCTGCATCCAGCCCTTACATCACTGTTCACTACACTGGAACTACCCTTCTGCACTCCTTCCCATGTCAAAGCCTTTCAACGTATTTCAGAGACAAGTTCAAATAACATATCTTTGAAGAGGCTTCCCTGGCTTCCTACTTAAAGGAGATACAGGTCAGAACTAAGGTTCTGGCAGTGAGAAGACAAAGGGAGAAAAGAAGACATGGTTCCTTTTGAGGCAGGAAGGAAAGCTAAGGGGCTGAATGGAGTAACAAGAGCTATTCTCTGGTAGAGGGTGAACTGTATCATTTGGAATGTTGGGCAGATGTCTAAGGAGGGTAGGAAGTGAGATCATTGTCAAGGAATAATAATGGGGGCTCAAGAAAGGTACACAGGAAAGGCAGGTTATAGGAGGGAGGTGAGCTGACAACAGAAGGGCCCACTTGCACCAAAGGCCTTGTAGATGGGGTGAAATTTGTGCATGTCTGTCACAGTTCATTTCTAAAAATGGTTCTGATTTTTCTCCAAGAAACTGTAGATCTTAGGGACAACAGCTGAAAAACAATGGTGGGTAAGGGGCTGAGCTCTGAAACCATCAAATACTTATTGATCAATGTCTCCCAATCAAATTAGGACTCTTTCCCCTTTCCCCTCAGCAGGTCTAGCACTCTAGTGGGCATATTAAAGAGGAAAACAAACAAAAAAGGTTCTTTAAGAATACTAACTTGAGTTAATAGTCCGCCATGAATGAAAATAAATCTTGGGGTTTTATCGAACCTTACCACACCTATCTCAGCATAAGGTCTGCCTGAATATGAACCAGACTTATAATAATTTATACATCTGAGGGGCCTCCTTTACCTCTACTTATATCCATATCAAGGGAATACTCCTTCACAACTCCTTGTTAAAGTAATAACACCACACCCAGGAAACCACAATATTTTATCGATCATCATCTTCCATATGGAATTCTGTACTGTATAATTATTATTAATAATATCCTGGTAAAAGGAATTGCTGTGTAATAAGTAAGGAACTATAGTAATCTTACCAACAAGTCTGTATACATACCAAATAATATATACAAGTCAGACTAATGCTACTAGTTAAAAAAACTAAAGGTTCTAGGAAATAGTTATAAACATCAAGAGAATATACTTTATGTAAATAACTTCAACTTGCCATCACACTCATTCACTCTTGTCCACTCAGTCCTCATTTTCTCCCACATACTTCAGGAATCGTGTTCACTTTTATGTACTTACGGTGATATTAATGCTTAGATATGCCTAGATATGAAGTTGTTTGTTTGTAGAGGGTTATCACTGCCTGTCAGTAACCTTAGTTGGTAAGTTTGTCTTACTGTGTTTGTGTGGGTGTAGGTGTTTGAGCACAAATACCGGAGGGAGTACATATCTTTACAGGTCAAATAGGGTGCACGTCTGTGAAGGAACCATGAGAGTATTTCAGTGATTCTTGAAACGAACTATTAAGAGTAGTACCAGGTTGAATGAAGCCAATATCACATATTATTTAAATCCATTTTATATGAAATGCCCAGAATACGCAAATCCTTAGAGACAGTAGATTAGTGATTGCCTATAGCTGGGGATGAAGGGAGAGGGCTTGGGAGGAAGTGGGTAGGGATGCTAATGAGTAAGGGTGTGTTTTTTGTTTGTTTGTTTGTTTTGAGACAGAGCCTCAAGCTGTCACCCTGGATAGAATGCTGTGGCATCACAGCTCATAGCAACCTCCAATTCCTGGGCTCAAGCGAGTCTCTCACTTCTGCCTCCCAAGTAGCTGGGACTACAGGCGCCTGCCATAATGCCCGGCCATTTTTTTTTTGGTTGCAGCCATCATTGTTGTTTGGCGGGCCCGGGCTGGATTCGAACCCACCAGCTCAGGTGTACGTGGCTGATGCCTTAGCCCGTTGAGCCACAGGCACTGAGCCTTTTTTTTTTTTTAATGGTGTGACGAAAATGTTCTAAAATGGTAGTGATAATTATACAACAATGTGAATATACAAAATCCAATGAATTGTACACTTTATTTTTATTTATTTTTTATTTTGTTTTTTGAGACGGAGTCTCACTATGTCACCCTCAGTAGAGTGCCGTGGCATCACAGCTCACAGCAACCTCCAACTCTTGGGCTTAAGTGATTCTCTTGCCTCAGCCTCCCAAGTAGCTGGGACTACAGGTGCCCACCACAATGCCCGGCTGTTTTTTATTTGTTGCAGTTGTTATTGTTGTTTAGCTGGCCTGGGCTGGATTTGAACCCGCCAGCCTCGGTACATGTGGCTGGCACCATAACCACTGTGCTATGGGCGCTCAGCTGAATTATACACTTTAAATGGGTGAATTTATGATATGTGAATTTTATTTTGATAAAGCTGTTATACATTGAAGGCAGGGAGAGATAGAATGAGTAAGAAAATCAAAATTGTTTCTGCTTCTATCTTAACTAGTTGAGTTTTAGGATTCAAGATTCCCCACAGCTAAGTCCCCTTGTCATCTTTTCTCCATCTTTAGTGTTGTTTGTTTTTACTAACAAGGATAATCCACATAAGGCAGACAGCATCCACTAATCTTGGAACAAAAATAACATGTATGCTATGATTACAATCATATAAAATACGTAGATGAATAAGGCCTGGAGGGAATAAGGAAAAATGAAAATATTTATATTAGAGTAATAAGGCTGGGGACATTCTTTTAAAAATAATGTGAATTTTTTTTGGTGTTATGTTATCAGTAAATAACACTAGAAGAAAAAATAACCAATCTGTTTCCTTAAAAATTGTTCTAAGGGAAATTCAAGAATTTTGTGTTACCAAGAATTGGAATGGACAATAGGGTACAGAGATGGAAATGAAAAACCATGGGATATATATATGTCCATCTATGTTGACCAAGCCAGTAAGTCAAAAAATATTAATATTTAGTATTAGTTGCTCAGAGATCTCTCTGGGCTTGAACCTCCTTCTTCCTCCCTAGCATCTGCCAGAACCTGGCTTATTTATAGGCAAGGTTCAACTGAAGGCTAGAGACAAATGAGGTTGTCTCCATTAACTCAAGCCCCAGAAAAGCTATTTAAAATTCAAATTCATAATTAGCATTTTTCTATCAGGAAACACATAACTAGTAACTAGATCTGGATCTATCTCAGTCTAGCCCCAATCTGGAAGGTTTTTTTGATATTTATGATTCAGGGCCTGTTTTTAAAACACTAAACAATAAATACAATAAAAATACAAAGTACTAAAAAACTACAAAGTATTAATAGCTCAGTTAATTTTCAACTACGATGTCAAGAGTATCTAATGGAGAAAGGTAGCTTTTTTTTTTTTTAACCTGATTTGCTAGAACAACTAGAGATTTGTATAGGGGGAAAATTGAACCTGAGCCCCTGAAACACACAAATTAATTTGAGACTGATTAGGGGGACAATATGAAAAACTTAGGACAAAAAAGCTTCTAGAAGGGAACAGACTAGTTTTGCAGCCCTGGGTGTAGGTAAAATTTCTTGGTCAGGACACAAAAAAACACTAACCATAAAATTTTAAAATTAATAAAATGGAAGCACGTCTTTATAAAAAGTAAGCACATCTGCTCCTTACAACATCATTGAGAAAATAAGACAAGCAACAGATTGGGTAAAATAAAAATTGCCAACACATAACATCTAACAAAAGGCATGTATCCTGAATATATAAAGAATTCCTATAAATAATAAAAAGATGAATAACCCAATGAACCAACAGGCAAAAGACAGAAACGGAGGGAGAGGGGAAGGGGAAGGGTCGATAGAGGAAGGGTAAGTAGGGGGACCACACCTATGGAGCATATTGCAAGTACAAGTTGGATCTATCAGGTGCAGAACACAAATGTCTTAATGCTGTAATTGGGTAAATGAGGTGAAGGCTATGTTGATTAGTAGGATGTAAGCACTTCAACTTGTACAAATAACCGACACACTGAATCTCATAATGGCATAAATGTATTTATGATCCATGTACAAATGACTTAATAAAAAAAAAAAGAAAGAACAGCAAAAGACTTGAACAAATACTTCACAGAAGATATCGTTGGCCAATTAACATATGATAAAGCATTCAACATCCTCAATCATCAGGAAATGCAAGTTAAAACCATAATGAGGTACCACTGTATATCCTCTAGCACGACTAAAATTTTTTAAAAGGCTGGCAACACTAAAAATATTGAGCAGCTGGAACTCACGTATAAGCCACTTTGGAGAAGTGTTTGGCTTTTTTTTTTTTTTTTGAGACAGAGCCTCAAGCTGTCACCCTGGACAGAGTGCTGTGGCATCATAGTTCACGGCAATCTCCAATTCCCGGGCTCAAGCGAGTCTCCTGCCTCTGCCTCCCAAGTAGCTGGGAGGCGCCCGCCACAACGCCCGGCCATTTTTTTTTTGGTTGCAGCCGTCATTGTTGTTTGGCGGGCCTGCGCTAGATTTGAACCCGCCAGCTTAGGTGTACGTGGCTGGCGCCTTAGCCCGTTGAGCCACAGGCGCTGAGCCGTGTTTGGCTTTTAATAAAGTTTTTATGTAAAGTTAAAACATCCATGTACTCTATCATTCAGTAATTCCACACCTAGGTATTTATCAAGAAAAATGAAAAAACATATGTTCACAAGAGGCTTATAAGAGAATGTTCATGACAACCTATTTATAATAACCCAAACCTATAAATAACACAAATATCAAGAGAAAAATTGATAAACTGTGGTATGTATATACCATGGAATACTATTCAGCCATAAAAAATGGTAGAGACTTTATATCTTTTGTATTATCCTGGATGGAGTTGAAACACATTGGTTTTTTTTTTTTTTTTGAGACAGAGTCTCTGTCTGTCTTCCTAGGTAGAGTACTATGGCATCATCATAGGTCAGAGCAACCTCAAACACCTGGGTTCCAGCAATCTCCTTGTGTCAGCCTTCCAAGTAGCTGGGACTATAAGCATCTACCACAACATCTGGCCAGTTTTTCTATTTTTAGTAGAGACAGTGGCTAGTCTCACTCTTGCTCAGGCCGGTCTGATATTCCAGAGTTCAGATGATCCATTTCCCTCAGTCTCCCAGAGTGTTAGGATTATAGGTTTCCAGGCCCACCTGACACACATTCTTCTTAGTAAAGTATCACAAGAATGGCAAAGCAAGTATCCAACGTACTCAATACTAACATGAGGCTGGTATAGTATGAAGTATTATGCACCTGCACAAGAGAAAACCTTAATTCAAGTTGAGGGGAGGGAAGAGGAGAGAGGAAGGACAAGAGAGGAGGAAGGGAGATTGGGGTGCTCCCCGCTATGGGCACAATGTAAGGGTATATGGCACAACTCCAGGGTGCTGGACACGATTACAACAGGGAGTTTACCTCACAAATGCAAACACTGTAACCTAATCACCTGTACGCTCACATTAATCTGAAATTAAAAAAAAGAGAGAGAAACATAAGCAAACTGGGATATATTCATACAATGGAGTACTACTCATCAATTTAAGTGGACAAACCACTGAAATGTGCAAAACAAATGAATCTTAAAAACATTGTTACATGAAAGAAGCCAGACAGGAAAAGGACATAACTACATGATTCTATTTACATATAATCCAAGACTTGGCCAAACAAATCTATGCTGTCAGAAATCTATTGAGTCAGAAAGTAGATGCCTTTGGAGGCAGAGTGGGTGAGGGTAACGGCTAAAGAGGGGCATAAGGGAACTTTCTAGGCTAATAAAAAGCTGTTTTCTTATTTGGGTAGAAGTTACAGTATATATAAAATTGTCCTCCTTGAACTGGATATTTAAGATATGTGAATTTTACTGAGTATTAATTATGCCTCAAAGAAAAATACAGAGTAGCCTGCTTCAAGATACAGGTTAATAACTGTTTCAAATGAAATTCCTGAATACCACACATGTATATTCAATCATTTGGATTATTCACATCTATATTCCTTCATACATGCAAACAGTCTAATAGATTATAGACACATACAGATAGAGATAAGAATGTACATTCATGGCACCTATGGCTCAAGGAATAGGGCACCAGCCCCATAAACCAGAGGTGGCAGGTTCAAACCCAGCCCTGGCCACAAAACTGCAAAAAAACCCAAAACAAACAAAAAAAACAATGTATGTTCATGTATCTAATTTTTCATTAATAGCAAATTGAATATGATTCTTTATAACTTTAATATGAACATTATAAACCAGTTATAGGTCCAGTGGAGTTTTCTATTTTCTATACCATTTTTCTTTCAATATTTTATGTTTGTGATTTTATTTATTTATTTATGAGACAGAATCTTACTTTGTCACCCTGGGTACAGTAGTACTGTGGCATCATAGCTCAAAGCAACTTCCAACTCTTGGGCTCAAGAGATTTTCTTGCCTCAGCCTACTGAGTAGCTGAGACTAGAGGTGCCCACCATAATGCCTGGCTAGTTTTTCTATTTTTAGTAGAGATGGGGTCTTGCTCTGGTTTAGGCTGGTCTCAAACTCCTGAACTCAGGCTATCCACCTGCCTTGGCCTCCCAGAGTGCTGGGATTACAGGCATGTGTTACCACGCTGGACCTATATTTGTGATTTTAAAGGATCTGATTTAAATAGCCAGGTGTTGGCTTGGCGCCTATGGCTCAACGGGCTAAGGTGCCAGCCACCTACACCTGAGTTGGTGGGTTCGAATCCAGCCCGGCCCGCCAAAGAATAATGACGGCTGCAACCAAAAAACTGCCTGGCGTGGTGGTGGGTGCCTGTAGTCCCAGCTACTTGGGAGGCAAAGGCAAGATAGTCGCTTGAGCCCAGGAATTGGAGGTTGCTGTGAGCTGTGATGCCACAGCACTCTACCCAGGGTGACAGCTTGAGGCTCTGTCTCAAAAATAAATAAATAAATAAGCAGGTGTTGTGGCTGGTGCCTGTAGTCCCAGCTACTTGGAAGGCTGAGGCAAGGGAATTGCTTAAGCCCAGGAGTTTGAGGTTGCTGGTAAATGCTACAGCACTCTACCCAGGGCGACCTAGTGAGACTCTGTCTTAAAAATAATAATAATAATAATAATAATAAAGGATCTTATTTATAGACCTGAGAAGGTATGTAAATTAAACGTCAGCTAGCAAGACTAATGAGCCAAGCTTGCAGTCCAGAGAATACCCTCCTCATCTATTAAAGAGATTGTCCTCCATGCACATATTTAAGATATAACACAGCCTAAGTATCAACATACATCAGACTGACACCAGAAAACTTACTAGAAGTCCTCTCTTCCAACTATTTTATAGGATCCTCCTCTATTTTCTTTCCTTTTTATCTTTTCTCCTCCCTCTGTTGGTCGCTATCCATATATATATATATATATTTTTTTTTTTTTTCTTTTTTTTTGAGACAGAGTCTCACTATGTCACCCTGGGTAGAGTGCAGTGGCATCACAGCTCACAGCAACCTCAAACTCAGGCTTAATCGATTCTCCTGCTTCAGCCTCCCAAGAAGCATCTGGTATATTTTTATCCCTACAGCCTCTCACTCTCCCTATGATATTATTCAGATGTGACTGATCTATTTTCATTTTGATTTAGGGTCTCACTATGTTGCTAAGGCTGATCTCAGCCTCCCAAGTTGCTAGGACTATAGCTTTATGCCACCATGTCTAGCTCTTAACTGATTTTCATGTACCCAGCCCACCTCAGGTTCCAGGTTAATACTTTGTATTTTAGTTATGAGTACATTCATATATTCTCAAATAATATAGGAAGTATAGCCTAGGAGAAACAGGGATGGCCAGTTAATAGAAAAAAGGATTGACTTCATTTGTTCCCCACCCCTACAACTGAAGACGACCTTTCCTGAACACCTACCACATGTTTTTATTCTGTATAGAAGGCTCAAGTACTGTGAACTATACAAGTATACATGCCTAATCCCAAAGAGAATAAGCTCCCAGACAGGACCTATGTCTTATACAAATTCACCAGGAGCCTGAGACAATGCCTTGTATGGGGGCATATACTTGTTGAATTAGTGAATTATTGAATTAATGTGAATGAAACAACTGAGAGTAGAAGAGGAGGAAAGAAAGAAAAACCTGAGAAGATACAGCAATGAGAAAGAAAAAAAAGAGAAAGGAGAGAAAAATCTTTTTGTGAAAGCAATCGTTTTTGATAGAGTGAACAGGACTACAGTATCTTTAAAAATTCACAGTTGGAAAAACCATCAATATGTATCTAATATCAATTATCAGCACTGATATTTAAAATGTTATATCTTTAAAATTTTCTCCTCACTCTTGGTATTCCAAGTGTGGTCTCTGACAGCATCACCTACTAGACATATAGATTCTAAATCCTCACTTCAATCCTTCAGTATCCTGAGTGATTTAAACATGTTAATGTTTGAAAAGCATTGTCCTACACCATTCAGGTCCTTCCCTTGGTACTGAATCCTGTTTCATTTAAATGCACCAGTAAATGTAATCCTAGCACTCTGGAAGGCCAAGGCGGGTGGATTGCCTGAGCCCACAGGTTCCAGATCAGCCTTAGCAAGAGTGAAACCCAGTCTCTAAAAGTAGCCAGGCATTGTGGCAGGCGCCTGTAGTCTCAGCTACTTGGGAGGCTGAGGTAAGAGAATCACTTGAGACCAAGAGAGTTGGAGGTTGCTGTGAGCTGTGATGCCACTGCACTCTACTGAGGGCAACAAAGTGAGACTCTGTCGATAAATAAATAAATAAATAAATGCACCAGTAAACGAGAATTGAAAAATCTTTGATTAGAATGAAATCAGTATTTGTATTGGGACTGGACCTGTACTTATTTAACTTTAGGTGAAGTTATATTACAGAGTAATTTGGCCTAATGGTTATATTACAAAACGTAGGAATTAGTCATAAAAACATGACTAAAGAAAATTGAACAGTAGGTCAGTAACATTCTCAAGAATTCATTTTTGTTCCTTAGTTCCTAGCACAGGGCTTAAAATGATTCACGCGGCCAATGTTTCATGAATGAATAAAATAAATAAGTGAATTTTTAAAAATCAGAGATATTGGCTCGGCGCCTGTGGCTCAGCGGGCTGGGGCGCCAGCCACGTACAACTGAGCTGGCGGTTCAAATCCAGCCTGGGCCTGCCAACCAACAATGAAGGCTACAACCCAAACAAAAATGGGCGGGCGTTGTGGCGGGTGCCTGTAGTCCCAGCCACTTGGGAGGCAGAGGCAGGAGACTCGCTTGAGCCCAGGAATTGGAGGTTGCTGTGAGCTGTAATGCCACGTCACTCTACCCAGGGTGACAGCTTGAGGCTCTGTCTCAAAAAATAAATAAATAAATAAATAAAAATAAAAATAAAAATCAGAGATATTTAAGGTTGAAATAATCTTGGGGTCATCTGGTCCAACAACCTCATTTTAAAGATGAACAAGGTAGAAATTCTGAGAGATTGAAAAGCATAAAAGCTAAAAAAGCTAGAATATATTGGAATTCACATTTTAATTCCCTTTTTGTTCCTTTTGTAGGAATATGTTGGGGGATTCTAACTATTAGGATTGCTGGCTCTTAATGAAATGTAATGTAAAAAGGTACCTAGGACTAGGAAGAAACTAGCAAGAGAGTAAGTAAGCCTGGGCAAAGCTATTTTTTCTAAGCCTAATATATTTTTGACAGAACTATTAATTAATCAATTTAATCTGCAAAAAAATTAATCTGAAGGATTTTCAGCAAAAGAAACATGAACTACATGAAAATGTTACAAACCCAGAGAGACTGCACATAACTAATTTAAATCTCCACAGGCTAATTTCCTGTTGAAGTATGACCTCCTGGGATAAGTTTTACTGCAGTGTTCATTACCAGATGACTTCTGGTTTTAAGAGAAGCCAAGGGCAAGTTGGGAATGTGATTTCTTAACTACACTTTAAAAACGAGGAAAGAAACTGCGGCTGTTTCCCATTTCTGTTTGTAATCAGAATGCACGCTTGCAGTAGAAACACACCAGTCTCTGTAAGCAAAAATACAACGACTCAGTCACGTCCTCAGAACCAACCAACAAACAAACTTCACAGCCGGATCCAGCTGTGCTGCCCAAGAGCCAGGAATTTATTCTAAGACAGAGCATAGCTCAAAACGGCAAATGCAAGAAAAGCCAGATTTCAATCACAAATGGGCGTGCCCTAAGTTTCCACACCCCGACCCCAACTTTCAACAAGCAGAAGTCTTTGAGGGAGTCTTCAATATGGGGAAAAACCCACAACTTTAAGATGACCGTCCCCGAGGTGGCCTGGGTGGGGTGGAGGGAGCCCGCGCGGCCGCAGCAGGCGCCGGCTCCGCGGGAGGGGAAGGGGCCGGTCCCGAACTGGGGGAGGCCGGACCCCGAGTGATTCATCCGCAGCTCCGGGTCTGCGCGCCCCGGCCGGTGGGCGACGCCCTGCCCGCCCCACGCCCCACCCGGGCCGGTTCGCCCTGAAGCAGCCCTCAGCGCCCTCCTGCTCCCCGAGAGAGGCCCTTAGCGGGGAGACCCGAGCTGGGCGGCTGGAAGGCAGCAACCTCTCCCTGTTCGGCCACCATGGCCGGTGCGACTCCCTGTCCCAGCTGCAGACGGACTTCCTGGAAAGCACCGGGCTGGGCTTACCTGACTGGCGCCCGCTGGAGCCACCGACCTCTTCACAGACCCGCGGGAACTGCCGGCAGCCAGCGAAGGCTCGGTCCCCAGCACCCGTCCGTCAGCCTGTGTGGGCCTTCCCGGGAGCTGCCCGCTCCTCTGGCAGTGGCTCCCTCGCCCGACCGCGCTGTCGGAGCAGCTAGCGCCCTTCTGCTTCCAGCGCCTGCGCACGTGCAGCCCGCGGGGCATCCCGGGAGTTGTAGTTCGAGCGAGGGAGGGTGAGGCTCTGTGCAAACCCTGGTCTTTACCAAGGGCAGAAAACCCAACCTTGAGACAAAGCTCGCTGCTCTTGGAAAGACCTACCCTTGGCCCTCTGGAAGTTACCGATCATATCTAGAGGTTCTTTGGTATCATTTCCTTTTTACTTTGATCTTTTGTAAAGAGGCACACACGGCAGAACTTGCATCGCACTCTTGGTGTTAATGCAAGGACAAGACATCGAGCCCCTTAAACTTGTCAGGAAAAAAATGAATGTAAAGTAAACAAATAAAACTAAGGCCCGAGAGGGATATAAGCAGGCGAATGTCACCTCAAGGGTGTGGTGACCCTAGTAGTTTTCTTAGGTATGCAACCAGGGATGATGGAGCAACTATTATCCCCAGGAGTGCCTGCCTCTTTCCGGCTTCAGACTTTACCAGGTTATCGGGCTGGGCTGATGTAAGTGGGAGAAAAAAATAAACGGCAGCTCAGAGGGGACTGGGGCCAGATGGGTAGCCTGGAGGGGGAGACAAAGAGTGTGGGAGTATTTCATAAAACTGTTTGACAGTGGCCTAGTCAAATGGCTAGGCTTTACATTTTGTAGAGGACTCAGAAGAGGGAACAGCAGTGTCCTTCCCTTCATTCAGTCACTGGGAATTTTCCTGGCCCGCTCTTCAGGAGCAGACCATCCTCAGTAGTAAAGCTTAGCTTTGAAACACCTTTCAAAAATGCAACCAAGGAAGTGAACTGTAGTGCCTACTTGAGGTACATTCCAGTATGGGAATTGCCTAATGGTTAAACCTCTCCTGGCATCTACTTCTTCCCCATAGGGCAGGGAGCACCCTAGTTAAGTAAACATCTTGGAATTTAATGCAATTCTCACCCACTAACTCCAGTAAGAAGATCACTAATCATTGGGGATTTTAAAGGGGGGGGGAACTCTTCTAAATTGCAAATACTCTTAGAAGACAGTCAACATTCACTTTTGTAGCCCTTATATCATATTTTCTCTTATGTCTTTGTGTAAACCAATTTCTCAAATGTTCTTGGAGATAAAAGCAATTTTATTGTTAAGTTACATTTCTGAGAGCAATTTCTTTTCTTTTCTTTTTTTTTTTTGAGACAGAGTCTCAAGCTGTCACCCTGGATAGAGTGCTGTGGCATCACAGCTCACAGCAACCTCCAACTCCTGGACTCTAGCGAGTCTCCTGCCTCCGCCTCCCAAGTAGCTGGGACTACAAGTGCCCGCCACAACGCCCGGCTATGTTTTGATTGCAGCCGCCATTGTTGTTTGGCGGGCCCGGGCTGGATTCGAACCCTCCAGCTCAGGTGTACATGGCAGCCGCCTTAGCTGCTTGAGCCACAGGCGCCAAGCCCTGAGAGCAATTTCTAACAGAATTCGGATTCAACTAATATTTGTTAAATACTTAATACACACCAAACACTGTGCCAGCATTTTGTTTATAATATCTCATCCAATCCTCCAAATAACCCTGCAAAGAGTTACTTAGTATACTTTATATCTGCAGTTGAAAAAACTAAGACTCAGAAAAGTTAAGTATTTTGCACAAGGTCACATAGCCTGTAACTAGAGATAAAGAAAACAAACACAAGTATCCTAACTCAAATTCTAACATTCTTTCCACTGCTCATTAGACTACTCTGTCTCTTATATCTCATCAGATTCTTCAAAGTAAGACAATCCATGATCTTGTCCAAGGTATTAAAAAATTCTCTGGGTGGATACTGAGGGTGGCATGGTGGGTTCAAACGCGGCGCCAGCCAAACTGCAACAAAAAAATAGCCGGGCGTTGTGGTGGGCCCCTGTAGTCCCAGCTACTCGGGGAGGCTGAGGCAACAGAATCGCCTAAGCCCAAGAGCTGGAGGTTGCTGTGAGCTGTGATGCCACAGCACTTTGCAGAGGGCGATAAAGTGAGACTCTGTCTCTACAAAAAAAGTTCTCTAAGCATCAGGAGTAGATGGTACTCTGGATGAGATGATTGTTTGGATTCTTCTGATAGTTATATACATATATATATATTTATATATTATCCTAACTTATTCTGGCTTACCAGCAAGCCTCCTATGAATTCCTATTAACACCTCTGGGCCATCACTCCTGGGGAAATCAACAAAATGGAGTTCTTGAACATGTAAAGCGGAGGACCGAAGTTACATCTCTGCAAATGCTTATGTGTTTGTTTTACTTGCTACCACACACTGAGTCAGAGCTGTCTCACTCTGCTCAAGCAACCTGGTCTCCCTGAGGCTTTCTCAATCCTGCCAAGTATATCCCCACCTCAAGTGCTTTGCAGTCCACAGGAGAATGTTTTCCTCTCAGATACTCCTAGCTCATTCTCTCATTTTAATGAAGGTTCTGCTCAAATGTCACCTCTGCAAGCCTTCTCTGATCTCCTACCTTGTCATCCTCCCCTTACTTTGTCTTCACAGTACTTGTTACTACCTGACATCATATTGCTTGTTTACTTAGTGTGAGTGCAATGAAGACTTGGCTTTTACTCCTCCATCTTTAGCATCTATAGTAATGTCAGATATACAGTAGGCATTCAAGAAATATTTATAAATAAATAAATGTTACATTCTTCCCTCCCCCTCTTGCTCTCATCTCAGGGCACAGAACCAGAGGACTCACCTGTAAATGCCAGCCAGTGACCTGATGCAGATAGAAATACCAGCTATGAAAGACTTGACTGCCCAGGAGAATAAGATCCTGGGAAAATCCTCCTGAAATGGACACAGAGTTCTCTTTTAAAAAGACCAAAGCTTATGAGTTGCTATTATCAGTTTATAGTTAGAAGACACAATTCTTTTTTTTTTTTTTATAATTTTATTGAATCATAATTCTGTACATTGGTGCAATCATAGGGCATGATTCATATACATTCAGAAATGTTTTCTTCGTACTTTTACAGATAGCCTTCATGGCATTTTCTTGATCACTATATAAAGAAATTGATACTCTACATTTAATACGTTTCCCCAGTACCCTGCTAAGATGCACCGTAGGTGTAATCCCACTAATTGCCCTCCCCAAAGTAATTATTGATAGGCAAGGATTTTTCCATTTTATTAGTTATTTGTCTGTTCATTTGTAGATTCTTTGTTCCTCTTTTCCTTTCTTGTTGTCTTTATTGTTTGATAATTTTCTGTAGTAATATGCTTTGAATTTTTTCTTTTGATAATTTGTGTATCTACTAAGGATTTTTCCTTTGTGGCTACCACGATGCTTACATTAAATATCTTGTACTATTATAGGCTATTTTAAGTTTTAACAACATAAATTTGATCACTTGAGGAAACTCTACACTTTTAGTTCTGCCCAAATTTGTTTTTCTTGACACATTTTGTATCTTGGGCCTTGGGGCAGAGGATTTCTCTCTGTTTGGGCTGGTCAAAATGTTTACTCCATAGATACTGGAAAGATTCTGTCTTATTTCTGGGACAAGTTTGTGTCCCTTAACAAATTTTTGTAGCCATAGAAATAGTTTTGTCTTTTAACTTTCATCCAAGGGATATAGTTGCTTTTCACATCACCATTACAGTTTAAAAATATTCCAATTTGACTATATATTTACTTTCCTTAGTGAGTTTCATATTTTATAAAATGTAAAGTCTTTACTAACTTGAAGGACTCCTTTTGGCAGTTGTTGAAAAATAGGTCTAGTTGTCATAAATTTCCTCATCTTTTGTTTGTCTAAGAAAGTTTTGATCTTATCTTCATTTTTGAAAGACAGGATTGCTGAATTGGCAATTTTTTTTCTTCTTCCAGCTTTTTGAATATATTATCCCATTCCCTTCTGCCTGCAGTTTCTGTTGAAAACTCTGCTGATACTCTGATAGGGATCCTGTTTTTTTTATTTATTTTTATTTTTTAATTTTTATTAAATTATAATTGTGTATATTGGTGCAATCATGGGGCACAATGTGCTGACTTTATATACATTCTGAAATATTTTCATTGCACTATTTAATATAGCCTTCATGGCCTTTTAATCACTATATGAAAACATTTATATTCTACATTTAGTAATTTTCACTTGTACCCTTCTAAGATGCACCGTAGGTGTGATCCCACCAATCACCCTCCCTCCACCAAACCTCCCCCCTCCCCTTCCCTCCCTTGACCCTTTCCCCATTTCTTGTGCTATAACTGGGTTTTAGCCTTCATATGAAAGCTATAGATTAGTTTCATAGTAGGGCTGAGTACATTGGATACTTTTTCTTCCATTCTTGAGATACTTTGCTAAGAAGAGTGTGTTCCAGCTCCATCCATGTAAACACAAAAGAGGTAAAGTCTCCATCTTTCTTTAAGGCTGCATAGTATTCCATGGTATACATGTACCACAGTTTATTAATCCATTCATGGGTCGAT
>CAUYON010014632.1:0-12184 GCA_963573935.1 Arctocebus calabarensis | reverse complement strand
TATTTATTTATTGAGACAAGAGTTTGGCTTTGTCACCCTCAGTAGAAAGCTGTGGCATCCTAGCTCACAGCAACCTCAAACTGTTTGGACTCAAGTGATTCTCTTGTCTCAGCCTCCCAAGTAGCTGGGAGTACAGGTGCCCGCCACAATGCCCAGCTATCTTTAGAGACGGGGTCTTGCTCTGGTCTCAAATTCCTGAGCTCAAGCAATCCACCTGCCTCAAGAAGTGCATATTTCACTTAAAATCATCTAGAATCAAATTCAGTTGGGTGATTAATCTAATTTAGATAAAAGGCCTCTTTAATTACCCACTTACTTTATTTCTCACCAAGACTCCAGGACCCAGATTTATCTCACAGAACCACGATCCAAGGTTACTGTTGCCCTATACTATTTAGAAGAATCATAGGAGATTGACTTTCGGACCTCTCTGAAAGAAAACAGAATTTATTTTGGAAAAGTCATTGGTAGACTAAATTTCCATGCAGAATAATGAGAATGTTAATAAGCATTGAAGGAAATACTTCTTCCCCATTCTACTAGTTTCCACCAGCCCTGTCTCCTTCTTTCTTGCACCTTCCTAAAGGAAGCAATAATTCTCTCTGCCTCTCCCCTGGGGAGAGTTTTTTGCAGAAACAGAACCCCAGCAGGGTCCCACACTATCTGGGGACTGGGTAGATGAGTCTTATCATTAACAGAGTTCAGAAATGGGCCACCCACTTTGCTGGACACTCAAGCTACTTTCCCCAGAATCAGTTTTAGCAACAAGAAAGGAAGTCTAATTAAAGACTCCAGAAGAGCCCTCCCTCTCATAAAATGCTGACCAAATCTCAAAATAAGCACATATAATTAGTCATCTTCGGCCATGTGTCTCTTCTTGGTTCCAGTTACTGCCCAGCTGACGGGTAAACCCCAGATGTAGACCTGAAGGACTCATCTACAGTTATTTGAGGTTACAAATAGGCCCAGCTTTCAAGGTAGCATCTACTCTGCGTCCCTACCTTCATTGCTGGCGTAGTGAATGGACGTAAGACAAGCAAAATGCCATTTTCTCAGCATAGAATAACATTTGGGAAATCCACAGTAATGAAATGATGATAATAACATCCACTGAAACTTGAGTATGTGTTTTGGGGAAGGTATTAATAGCATTTAATGATTCGAGCTCAGGGATGGTGCTAAGTATACTACGATGCAGAGAACATCACCCCACAGCAAACAACTATCTAGCACAAAATGTCACTCATGCTGAGGTTAAGAAACTCAGACCTAACCTCATATCACAAAGCATCATGCTGGTTTTCCATACCCAGAATTGCCACCATTATTTGGCACTCCATAAAGGCACCAAGGGATGTGTAATATTTAGGAAGCAATCGTTAAGGAACAGAATAAAGAGGATACTTGTGAGTTTTCTACTGTAATTTGAACTCCATCGCTCAACTCCTAATCCACAAAATTAATACAAGACCATACAAGTATAATTGCAAATCAAAATTCCAAAACTGTGATCCACCATGCCAACACTTCTGATTAGCTACTTGGTATACGTCATTCTCCATTATGTATCCCCAAATTATCTGATTGTACTAAAGGCATCATTCTGACACTTCCATCCTCTTATGTAAAATTTCTAAAGACAGACTAAAAATGATTTTCCCTTCCAATTTACTCAAACTAAAAAAACAACCAAACCCTACTGCCGTCTCTTGTTTTCCATTGTCATCTCTTCTCCCCCATCTCCCATCCCTCACTGCTGAGTTACAATCAACTTGGCACTTCATTTTCATGCACCTTTTCCCATTAGATAGGAAACACCTGATGGGACCAACCTTTATTTCAAAATAAATTGTGTGCTATATATATTAATTCATAACAAATAGAATATAACAAAGTAATGAGAAGTTACTTCTAAGATTAAGTTTCAAAAAAAGAAAGTGAATTCTATCTTTCATTCTCTTTGGGGACTTTTGCTCTTTGGAGAAAACAGTTGCCATGTCCTGAAGCAGCCCTATAGAGAAGGGGCCATGAGTGAACTTGACTTCTAGCAGCCTTCAGAGTGAAACCAAGAGTGGATTCTCCATACCTGAGTCTTGAGATGACTGTACCCCAGGCAATACCTTGGATGCAGTCTCATAAAAGACCCCAAACCAGAAGCATCCAGCTATTCTGCTCCTGGGTTCCAAACCCACTAGGTGGTAACAAATGTTCATTGCTTCCAGACTCTGAGTTTTAGAGTTGTTGCTTGAATGGGAGCTCAAGTTCTCGTCAACTTTCCTCAGCGTACTGATGACTTCTGAAAGTTTTGAGTCCCATCATCTGGCACTTGGTTGTATCCTGTTTTCATCTCTTCCTGTCAGCTCTACCCTGCGGTCTCTCTTTGCTCTGGAGTGTCATAGCAGAGAAGTGTGTGTCACTGACTCTAGCAAAGCAACCCACCTGCAGGGAAGACACATCTCAGCAATGTTGTTGAGAACTTGAAATTTCAGATTTTCATTCAGAATTCTCCTTTCTCCTTGTTTGTCATTATCTCAGTGTTCTGCTACAAATGACCAAAAGTGCACAATGGGGAACTGAAAAAAGTAAAGCATTAAGTAAACATTTTCACATTTAAATATTAAAGAATCTCTTTAAAAGTAAATATATATAGCAATTCATTGAATACTACTAATTTTGGAAAGTTATATATAGAACAGAAGGGTGCCTTTGGATGATTTCTTTTCTATACTGTTTGATGGCAATATTGTTGATTAGTAAATTTTGCAGCATACCTTCATTGCTGTAAATCATATTTCAATATATTTGCCATGTGTATAGGGCACAGTTTCCAAATACTTTTAGGTGAACTCTGCTAGCCGATTTATTCTATTCTGTGCTTGTGTCTCTATTCCTCCAGTGCTAGAGTCAATCTATGAGTTAGTCTTTATTTTACACACATTTATTCCTATGTCTTTGAAATGCCATAAAGTCTCAATTATCTGTATGGCTTTAGTGCATGATAAGAATATATGAAGATTTAAACTTCCTATAGCATCTACCTCTATTCAATCTGTTCTCAAACCGCTTCCTTCATCTACCTGGTGATCTTATACCTGAGACCACACACCTTCAAGAGAAATGAAACTCTGATGGGCATGCGTGTGATCTCTGAAAATATTTAGTGTACTCCTAGAAAAAAAAAAACAAGATAAGAATACCTCTGCAATATCTGCTTTGAGGGGTCATCCCTTTAGTAATTTAGCTAATTTAGAAGCTTCCCCTTTCTATGCATTTCTGGTCTTTTCTATTCCTGAGCCAAGGCTTCTGAAAAAACAATGAGGAGAATGGTTATATAATTTGTATAGCCTGAATTTATAGTTAGAACAAAAACAAAGGATGTGTGATATTAATTTCAATATAAATAAAAATAAGCCTATCTGAGGACCCAGGAGAAGAGATACAGAAGAAATATATATATTTTTAAAGTCTTATAGTAAATTTCCTGACTTACATCCCTGGAGATCTGGTAACTCTATCATAATATTGAACAGATAAGGTGATATGTTTGAAGGTGTTTCGTACTCCTGATCAGAACAGAAGGCAGCTCGCTTCCTACAGGCTTGGAACTTCTAAAATTTTCAACAATAATGTATATTTGATGAAAGAGATGGTTTTCCGGCCTTTGTGCTACTCTGTATTAACATAGCATACGTGGTACAGTGCCTGTATACTTCAGTGATAAATGCCATCCGCATAGCTTTCCCAAATGCAGAAGGAAGGATAATTAAAACCAACCATCTCATCTCAGAGATGTGTGAAGATTAATAAAATGATTTCTGTAAAGGTCCCTGAGCTTTTGGAAAAAAAGAATTCAGCATACAAAGTATTACTATGCAGTTTAATTTGTAGTTGTGCGAGGTAGTTTATGAGCACTTTACATCAAATGAAAAACATAATTAGTGCCACATTACTACTTCAAAGGTCATTTTATATACAAGGCAACAAATGTAAAATTTGAGGATTTAATCACGAATTAATTTATTGCACAGCATATGTTATGTATATTGAAGTATAGATTTTAGAATTTAACTAATAATGAAAATGAGGAAAGAATGACAATGCTGGTGAAGTTTTTCATTTTCTTCAATTGAAAATTTGATGAGAAAAATCTGAAATAAAACTCTTCTGCTTCTATCTTTTTGAATTCCAAGTTAAGGACAGGTTTCTGACAGCCACACAGTCCATTGGGAGAGAACTTGTTCCAACGATGTGTTCAAATTTTTAATCTACATTTAGCCTGGTGGAACCTGGATGGACTGGAAAGAAATTGGAGAGAGACTGAACTGGTATGACTGGCCAGCAGTTCATAGAACCAGTTATAGGGGCCTGGACTTTATGGCCACAGTAGAAGTGAGAAGAAAGGAGGAGAAACAAAATATCAAAAAGGAGTCAGATGTTAAGTAATCTTCCCCAGAAAGAAACTTCCAGTGTGCAGCCCTGCAATCGTGCCACCCGTAGAACTTTCTGTGGTGATGAAGTGTTATACGATCATGTCGACCCACATGGGAACCACCAGGCATGTGTGACTATGGGCCATTTGAAATGGGGCTTGTCCAACTGAGGGGCTGAAGGTATTAATGTATTTCACTTCAATTAATTTAAATCTAAAATTGAAAAGTCACATGTGACCAATGGCTACCATATTGCAGATCTAGAAGAATGAATGGTATCGGAAGCGTCATCAGTAGAAAAAGGAAACAAAAATTTGCTTGGGAATTGGCGAGAGTCCAGATAGTGGGGAAGGACATCAGAGAAGAAAAAAAATTATACGATCATATAGTGGGGGAACAGAATGAGAACTACCAAAAAAAAAAAACTCACCACTTTGATGAAAATATTTCAAATTGTATATAAAACCAGCACATTGTACCCCATGATTGCATTAATGTATACAGCTATGATTTAATTTTTAAAAAATCTCGTTTAGGAAAAATTTATTCGAAATCCTCCCCATCTCTTTTCCTCTGTATGTGCCATTCCTTTGGCATTCATTCCCTCCACACCACCTGCTGATGGTCAACGTGCCACTCAGAAGCGCATGTGAGGGAGGAAGAAATCTACATCTTGGAAAGACAAGTCGATGCCAGAATATCAGGGGCAAAATGTCTTGCAGTGAGTTTATCCCACTACCTGTAGACTATCATAATGACATTTTTAAGAGGCACATAGTTTCTGCAGGCAACTCACGAGTAGTTCCTGGTACAATCAGAATGGATATACAGAATAAAATTCCGACAGCTGTGATAAAAGCCTTCCACAATTGCAATAATAACTCATAAAGAGACAAAAGTATTTGGTGTAAGAATCATTTTAGGTTGCAGCTGCTAACTTAACAGAACACATCTTGCTTCTCTTCCTCTACTTCTGAATTGCCAACAACCTTTCCCCAAAGTTACATATAATTAAACAATTTGTTATCTACTGGGAGTTTGCCTTTTTCCCTACTTTAACTAATTTCCCAGGAATAAATAACATGTGTCATTGTAAAATAACATGTGAAATTGCCCATACTATATGTATGATAAAAAATTAATGTGCATCTCAAGGGACTTCATAAAGATAGAAAATATTAGGTCTGAGTACTTGATATCAATATATTAATACCATAGGCATGTTTGTGCACTTCTGTATTTATTGCTTTTGAGCAGCGCACAACATCAAAAAATGGCATATCATGGCACCATGCTGTTGTATATAACCATAATAATAAAACAGTTTAGCAAATGCATCTTCTAGGTGTAAGCTTATGTATTATGGCTTATCCTGCCATAATATGGCCCAGAAGGTCATTTCCATGTCTACTATTCTATGAGTCTGTAATGTTCAGTGAAGGAGAATGCCACAGGGGGTTCATTAGATTGTTGTTCAGTTCAGTTTCAAAAGCAAAAATGTCTGTTAAATTTGCTTCTACGCTCCTCTTGATGATGATGGAAAGTGATAACAGGTTCCCTTTGTCTCATGCTCCTATAATGCTTATCCCATGAATGCAGTAGCATTTATACTGGGTTATTCAGGCTGCAGGGAGATGGTGAACATGCTTCAGGTTGGTCTCCAGGCTGTCCTGCCTTTGCCTCAACCCAAACCTCTTCGTTCTCATGCTTCATTTATCAATATTCTTTTTAAGGTTTAGTTCTAAAAGCAGTTCTGCTATCAAATCCAAAAAAGAAATCTAATGGTGCAGATAGACACACGTACACACACGCAGATCACAAGCACACACACACACATGCACACACATGCAGATCACACATAAACATATGTACATACACATGTGCATGCATGCAGATCACATGTACACACATGTACACACTTGCAGATCACATGTATACACACATGCAGATCACACGTAAACACATGCACATACACATGTCCATGCATGCAGATCACATGTACACACATGTGCACACATGCAGATCACATGTATGCACATGCACACACAAGCAGATCACATGTAAACATGCACGTGCACACGTGCATGCATGCAGATCACATGTACACACATGTGCACACATGCAGATCACACATATACACACACATGCAGATCACACGTAAACATGCACATGCACACATGCATGCGTGCAGATCACATGTACACACATGCACACACATGCACACCCACACAGATCACATGTATACATATGCACATACACACAAGCACATGCACACACACACAGGTCACATGTACACACAAACACACACATGCAGATCACATGTGCACACAAGCTCAGCACATATCTGTGTTGAGTTTCTTCCATTTTCCCCTCTAGGTCAATCTCCCCTGGTCTCCACCATACCCTGCATTGGAGGAGACTGAACTTAGAAACAAAATCTGAACTGTGTCACCCTCTGCCTTCCACAGAGGTTTAGGCAAGAGAAGCCCAAAGCAGATGTCAGAGCTCTTGCTCTGATGAGATGGGTGCAAGTCACTCCTTCCCCTCCCTGTGGAGCCCCAGAGGATGGCTGTGCCCATCCAGGAAGGACACCACCCTTGTCAAGTAATCCACTCTGTAGAAGTACTTCTCCTACTTCACAGATTGCTCCTTTCCTGATCCTACAGGCCCCCTGCTAGGATATTTCACTATCCTTTAAATCTCCTAAACCCTGTCCATAACTCTGTGAATAGCAGTTCATTAAACTCTGCTGTAATGACCCACATAAACAGTGACATTTGCTTCTTACTGGGCTCCCACCTAATAAACACGTCTATGCTCACACATACATGTCATAAACATTCGCACACAGAAAAAGAAAATCTTTAAGGCTGCACAGTATTCCATGGTATACATGTACCACAATTTATTAATCCATTCATGGGTCAATGGGCATTTGGGCTTCTTCCACAACTTAGCAATTATGAATTGGGCTGCAATAAACATTCTGGTACAAATGTCTTTATTATGTTGTGATTTTTGGTCTTCAGGATATATTCCCAATAGCAGTCCCAGTTTTAAACGTAAGTATAATAGGAGGTTCCCATGCCCTGCAAGGCCGGGTAAGATCTGATACCTTTCATCCTCCCCTTTGCTTCCTGGATTCCACCCACATTAGTCTTTCTTAAGCCAGCCAACCCCTTTTGCACATTTGCACTTTCTAGTCCATCTGTCCTTTTTCATGGTCAACTCTTTTTCATCATTTAGTTTTTTCCCATAATCTTTCTCATCATTTAGATCAAATGAATCATTTAACTAAAGTGTTCCTTACTTGAAGAAGCCTTTCCAGACCCCAGTAGACTAACAAAGCACTGCTTTCCAACCCCAAGGTACTGTTAATCCCATTTTCTTGCTTTATTTTCCTTATAGGAAATCTCATTTGTGGCCAGGCATGGTGGCTCACGCCCTCCCAGCGCTGTGGGAGGCCGAGGCGGGTGGATTTCCAGTGCTCACAGAGTTTGAGACCAGCGTAAACATGAGTGGGCCAGAGTAAAAGACCCTGTCTCTACTACCAGGAAAGAAGTAGCCGGGCGTTGTGGCGGGCGCCTGTAGTCTCAGCTACTTGGGAGGCAACTGGCATGAGAATTGCTACAAGGAAGGACGATGAAAAAAACAAAATCTCATTCGTTTCCATGTCTGCCTCCTTTACCTGTATGTTACCTTCACTAGGCCAAGGATCTTACTGCCTTGTTCACTGCTGAATGCTTAGGTGCCTGTAACTATTCAGCACATACTAGCTAGTCAATAAATCTGTCTGGAAGAAATGAATGAATCTATGTGCCAAGCATTACGCTAGGAGCTGGTAGTACAAACCCAGAGGGAGATCATAGAACAGTGGAAGGGAAAGATATATAAGTGGATAATTGTTAAATAATGGGATACATACATACTGTACCATTACAGGCTTTGCCTCTGTATTCAGAAAGGAATGGTTTTAAATCCTGGCTCTACCATTTACTAGTCTCATGACTTCAGATGATTGCTCAATTTCCTCTGTGGCTCACTTTCCTCATTTATACAAAGAGAATAATAATAATAATACTTCTCTCATAGAACTATTATGAACATGACACGAGATACATAGAAAGGGTCAATACAGTGTTTGATAAATGGGAGTTAGTATTACTTAATCCCTAAAGTGTTATATGTACAGTATGCTGTGATTTTAAATCCTTTTTGGTTGTGGTGGTCGCTTTTGCCCATCTTTGGCTGTGGCTGCTCTAGCAGAGAGCATTCCAGACCTGGAAGGAGCTGCAGTGATGTTCATTAACAGTAAGCTCGCTCAGAACAGCTCAGGCCTGGCTGATGGAGCTGGAAAGTGCTTTTCTGAGAGGGAATGGTGCCTCCTACTTTCCATCCCATCTTAAAAAGCCAGACCGGGATAGGAAAATTAATTCAGGCCTTTAAAAGCTGATAAATGCAAAGGCACTTACTGCTAATATTTCGATCAAGTGTCAAGATAGAAACTGATTAAAAGAGCGTTCAGAAGCTTCCAGTGGATGGAAGCTGTATTCCTTAACGGTAGTAATGTAAGACATCATTTTAATTTTTTTGTTTATTTGACCCCACCTAGTGCCACCCTACAAATACTTTAAGAAAAAAAAAAGTACTATTTTGTACAGTGCCACTCTGTGTTAATTTAAGAGAAATGTATTTAAATGCATTTGGCATTCTTCCAGCCTTCCTTCATAATTGTGGGAATAATTAAACATATACTGGCAAGCAATCAGTGTCAGAGCTAAAAGGGATTGTAGGGATTACTCAGGTGAATCTCTCATTTTGTAGAGAAGAAACAGGCCCAGCATCTTGCTTGTGATATATGACTTGAAGAAAGCAGTGTTATAGAAAGTTTAGTCTCGTAGCATAGCAGCAAATCTCCACTGGCCTGCTACCAATTAAGCTCCCACTTTTTTTGTTCTGGCCCTGTCCCTCATGTTCCCATTTCATTAATTAAACTAAGTAACTGAGCACCTACTCTGTGCCATATCTGCTGCTAGGTGCTAGACATGGGTGTATACACACATGGCCCAGTTTTTGTTCATCTGGCAGTGTAGAAGACAAACTAATAAATAAACAAGCAATGGCTGCCAGGCGCAGCGGCTCATGTCTGTAATCCTAGCACTCTGAGAGGTGGAGGCGGGTGGATTGCTTGAGCTCATAAGTTCGAGACCAGAGTGAGCAAAAAGCAAGACCTTTCCCCCCCATCTCTACTAAAAATAGAAAAACTTAGGCAAGAGGATGCTTGAGCCCAAGAGTTGGAGGTTGCTATGAACTATGACGCCATGGCACTCTAACCAGGGTGATGGCTTGAGACTCTGTCTCAAAAAAAATAATAATAATAATGGCTTATCACCAATAATAATAATGGCTTATCATTTAACTAAAGTGTTACTTACTGGTTCAAGCGGCTAAGGCGCCAGCCACATACACCTAAGCTGCCAGGTTCGAATCCAGCCTGGGCCCACCAAACAACAATGACGGCTGCAACCAAAAAATAGCCGGGCATTGTGGCGGGCGCCTGTAGTCCCAGCTACCTGGGAGGCAGAGGCAGGAGACTCGCTTGAGCCCAGGAATTGGAGGTTGATGTGAGCTCTGATGCCACGGCACTCTGCCCAGGACAACATCTTGAGGCTCTGTCTCAAATAAATAAATAAATAAATAAAATAAAAAAACAAGCAATGGGAGAAGTATAGGATATTGGAGGAGCACCTAGGAAGCTTACTTAACCCAGATGGAGTGGGGTAAGGAGTGGAAGAGGGCAATCATCAAAGGCTTTCAAGAGGAAATCTTGTTATTACATCTAAACTAGAGAGCTAAAGTTTGAGTGGGAGTTAGTCTTGTAAATGGGAGGCCGAGAAAGGGAATGAGGGGATACCCTGTGCAAAGGTCAGGCAATGAAAGAAAACATGGTGTGGCACAAAACGGAATGAAGCACTGATCCATGCTGCGAAAGGGAGGAACCTTGAGAACATTATGCTACGGGAAAGAAAAGCCACGTATTTTCTGATTTCATTTATATGAAAAGTCCAGGGCGGCACCTGTGGCTCAGCGAGTAGGGCGCTGGCCCCTTATACCGAAGGTGGCAGGTTCAAACCCAGCCTCGGGGAACTGCAAAAAACAAAAAACTAGCCGGGCATTGTAGAGGGCGCCTGTAGTCCAAGCTACTCGGGAGGCTGAGGCAAGAGAATCGCCTAAGCCCAGGAGTTGGAGGTTGCTGTGAGCTGTGTGATGCCATGGCACTCTACCAAGGGTGACAAAGTGAGACTCTGTCTCTACAAAAAAAAGAAAGAAAAAAAAGAAAGAAAGAAAGAAAAAGAAAAGAAAAAAATAGAAAAGTCCAGAATAGGTAAATACACGGAGGCAGAAAGTCGATTAGTGGTTGCCTCAGGCTAAGGGGTGTGAAGCTTTTGGGGGGATAATGAAAATATGCTAAAATTAATTCTGGGAGTGAATAATTCTATGAATCTACTAAAAGGCATTGAATTGTACAGTTTAAAAAACAGAATATTGGCTTGGTACCCGTAGCTCAGTAGGTAGGGTGCCGGCCACATACACCAGGGCTGGCGGGTTCGAACCCGGCCTGGGCCTGCTAAACAACAATGACAACTACAACCAAAAAATAGCCGGGCATTGTGGTGGGCACCTGTAGTCTCAGCTACTTGGAAGGCTGAGGCAAGAGAATTGCTTAAGCCCAAGAGTTGGAGGTTGCTGTGAGCTGTAACGCCATAGCACTCTACCTGGGGTGACAGCTTGAGATTGTCTCAAAAAAAAAAAAAGAAGGCCCTCAAAAAAAAACTGAACTTTTTAGCATGATTTCCAAGGCCCTTCCTAATCAGACAGTGCAGCGTAAAGGTTAGACTCAAGCAAGACTGCCTGGATTCAAATCCCAGCTTTGCCACTGTTAGTAGCTTATGTACCTTTGAGCAATTTAACCTCCCTGTGCCTCAGTTTTCTCATCTGTACAATAGGGCAATTACAACACCTACCTCCTACTGTTGCTTTGAGTTTTTAATATGTTAATTTATGCATAGTATTCAGAACACTGCTGTACAAATGTTTCAATGCCTAGCTATTTTTTTTGTTGCTGTACAATGCCTTGCTATTTGTTGTTGTTGTTGTTGTTGCTGTTATTGTTTTAGCTGGCCCAGGCCAGGTTCGAACCCACTAGCTTCAGTGAATGTGGCCAGCGCCCTACCCATTGAGCTATAGGTGCTGCCATCTTGAAGGCCTTTTGAAGTGTTTTCAGCTGAGGCAATGAGATCATCTCTGTGTTGAAAAAATCAATTGGATTCCTTTGTGATCAGATCTGTGTTGAAAACAATCAATTGCATTCTTTTCGGATGTGACCAAATGGATTAGGGAAGGGTAGAAGGGTGTCAAGGCAGAGTCAGTGAGCCCAGTAAGGAGTTGGTCTGAATTTGGGCACCTGAAGTAAGAACAGCAGTAGCAAGGAGGGTAAAAAGAGGTGATGGATTCAAAAATATTTTGGAGAATTAATTGGCAGGACGTGAGGATTGACTGAATGTGAAGAGAGAAAAAGAAAGAATCAAAATTGACTCCCAGATGATTTTCTTTCTTTTTTTTTTTTTTTTGTAGAGACAGAGTCTCACTTTATCACCCTGGGTAGAGTGCCGTGGCGTCACACTGCTCACAGCAACCTCCAGCTCTTGGGCTTAAGTGATTCTCTTGCCTCAGCCTCCCTAGTAGCTGGGACT
>CAUYON010014627.1:0-43805 GCA_963573935.1 Arctocebus calabarensis | reverse complement strand
AGTCACGTACACCTGAGCTCGCGGATTCGAATCCAGCCTGGACCTGCCAAACAACAATGGTGGCTGCAACCAAAAAATGGCCGGGCATTGTGGCGGGTGCCTGTAGTCCCAGCTACTTGGGAGGCAGAGGCAGGAGACTCGCTTGAGCCCAGGAATTGGAGGTTGATGTGAGCTGTGATGCCACGGCACTCTACCCAGGGTAGAGGCTCTGTCTCAAAAAATAAAAAATAAAAACATTATTAGAAAATGTTCAGTAGAAAGAAAAAAATAATTGACAAAGTAAGATATAAGGAGAGAAAGGACCCAGAATACAAGAGAGAGGACCATTCAAATCTCTCCTTTGCATCTTGGTGAGAGGAGAGAGTCCCTGCAGATACAGCTGAGTGTGGAGGTTGGTGGAAAATGAAACTTCTGGAAATGAATGTAAGATATACTCATTGCAAATTCTACTTTTGACAACTTTTACAATAAGACAAGACTCTAAAAATGTACTAACAGTGTCATAATCTCATTAAAAAATGAAATTCTGTGATGATAAGAACTAGCTATATATGGAAAGTTAGTTTCTCTTCTAATTTGTTCTAGCCCGAACATTTTGGGAATGGAATATTTCTTAGCCTGATATTTCTGGTTGCATTTTTCCATTAGTAACACAACACTGGCAAATGTTTTAGGTAGCATTTAAAACTTGTAATGACAATAATGACGTTGATGTTTTTTCAACACACTGATGCACTGTCTGTTGTATTTCCGTTGTAGCACTTATGACTGAAATCTTCATTTCAAATTTTCTTTTACAGTAAATATCTTGGTATAAAGAAAGAGTTTCAGGTTCTTATTCATTGTCCATTTAACTTACAACTAAAAATCCATTAACTTGAATTTGTAAAAATGGCATCTCCCCGAATATCTTCTGGTAAAGCAGAGTAATGAAAAATTGCCTATTTTTTAAGAAATTGTTTTTAGCAGTTGTTTTTAAAATTCTAGCTAAACCAACACCTGCCACTTGAAATTTGAAAGTTTTGCTTCATCGGTATCTTTTTTTATAAATATTATTAACCACTTGGTAATATGTGGTAATAGTAAAGGATTAACCACTTTAGAAATATTTGTAAATAATGATTGATATGAGTTTTAGGACACTTAATCATATTTGTGGACACTTATCCTGTTATCCGTTAGGTTGTTCTCTGGGCACAGATGCATAGATATTTCATTTCTACTATATGTTTTTGGTTGTTCAATTCTTTTTTATTTCTTCAGTTAAAAAATTGAAGATACATGTGCTCAATGGAATTGTTTTCCACAAATTGTCTTCTCAATCGCTAGTAGTACAGGAATATTTTCATTGCTATTCCTCGTCATCTGTTTCAGTCATTCTGAGGAAGTCTAGCATAGGAGCTATCATAAAATGCAGACAATAAATGCAGGTTTATAGGTTGAAATAGATTCCTAGGTTCTTAGCTTTTGACAGAAATTACATTTCAAAAATAAATATGTGCATTGAACACATCTTTAGAGTCAGGTTTATAAGGAATAATTTTTGCCATGAACTTTTAGAAGGAAGAGACTAGAATTTAAGTAGGATGTGAAGTGAACTCTTGAACAACGATGATTTAAAATTCATATCTCTATTATGTGAGCTGGAAATAATGTTTTACTCTGCTTTATTCAGAAGATGGTGTTGGATTGGTTTCAATGAGCGCAAAGCCAAGATGGAATTAAACCTATAAAAGATTCCCAGGGAACAAAAACCTGTGAAGGATGAAGTGAGAGGGAACATAAAGGGTTGAGTGAGATTTCAGAACGTGATTCATGTCTGATAACTGGGGAAAAGAGTTGGGAAAGAGAAGATTTGGCCAGCAAGAGTATTAAACTGCTGTCTAACTCGATTACTTTGCTAGGGCTGCCGAAACAAAGTACCACAGACCTGGTGGCTGAAACATCAGGAATGTACCTCCTCACAGTTCTGGAGGTTCGAGATTCATAGTCAAGGCATTGGCAAGGTTGTATGAGAATCTCTTTCCTCAGCTTGTAGATGGCCAGCTTATTCTATTGTTGTCATACGGTCTTCCCTCTGTGCCTTACCCGTCTAATAAGGACACAGGGTATATTGGTTCTGTGTCCAACCATATATCACCTTCTCACACCAATTACCTCTTAAAGCCCCTGTGCCTGATTACACTCACATTCTGAGGCGTACTAGGGGTTAGGGACTTCAACATATGAATTTTGAGATGACACAATTCAGCCCATAAAAAGTTTCAAGAAAAATTCAGACTACCCAATGGGAAGCCAAAACAGTTGAGCATTTCCCAGTGTGACGATAATGGGCCAGAGTTTATACCCCTACCCTGCTTAGCCACAGGCTGGCAGTACCCTCTGGGCAACATGGCATAGCAAAACCTTAGTGTTGGATTCATAAGGGCAGCAGCTAGGGACATCAGTCAATTGTATTCTCTGTAGCAACAGATCTGAATATTGTGTTTTCATAGCTATCACAAAGACAAATCTAGCATTTGCTTTGAAGCATCAGCAAAAGATAATGTCTTAAGACAATGCATTATTCATTAACAAAAATAAAGCCTCTGAATTAGCAAGGACATTTCCCTTTATTCAAATAGACATTAACAGCAGCAAAATTCATATTATAGTTGCAAACATCCCAAACAGTTTCCAAATATTATAAAATCTGAAGTGTAATTAATAGAGTAGTATCAGAAAATCTATATAATATATATGCCTTTCAAACAGGGCAATGATCTGCATACTGAGACGGGAAACTTAGTCATCAAGCAACAAAATAATTTTGAGGCAAGCCAAGCGTGACCATAAAATGCCCTGAAAATGGATCTCAGACATGGACGAAGTTTCCAAAGCTCAGCCTACTTTTTTGGGTGGAGGAGTCCATATCCTCAAACCCACCATGATGGACAGTTGCTTGCAATTTCCAAACTGTTCAGAGGAGCTGCCTAGACGTGTGTGGTGGTGGAGGGTGAGAAAGGCAGTGGGTGGTGTTTGTATTATTGATTAAGAAGGTGGATCTCCTATATTTTTCCTTGTCTCACCTTCCTGATATTTGCCAATTCGTCATCTCCATCCACTAGAGAAGCTGTTACTATTTATTAAGGTGTTATATTGGGTCCTTTATAAAATGTATTCTGTTATAAATAACATTGAAAAAATGCCATGGCTTATAATCCTCCAGTCAACACTAAAATAAGGAATGAACAACTATAGCTTAACCTATTCCATCTGGACTGTCAAGTATTTTAAACTGTAGAAAGGACATAAAATGAGTTTTAATATAGCACAAACACCAGAGTGCACTTTAATAAGAAGAGTAAGGAGAATACAGAGTAAGGAGAATTGCTTACGTGATATTCATTTGGGAGATGGTTTTCATCTTCAGTTGCCTTTGTCCCAAGATGGTTTTACTCTTTCTTATATTCGTTCTCCTCACTAGACTGAAAGCTTCATGCACCCAGCAGCTATTTATTGTCCTCTTCATCTTCTTATCTCCGGCGTCTAGCCTGTTTCTCAGGCTATAATGGAGCTTCAATTAAAAAAATGCTTTTTCACTTTCAATTTCTATTTTAAAATAACCTATGATCTCATGTATAGATAACACAGACGTCAGGTAATTTTTTTGAAATAGTTATACTGATATACATTTTATTATCGAATAAATAATAATTTATTATTTATATGAATGACATAAATAAATAAACCTATTAGGCTGCCAGTAAACCTATACTACCTTCCACCATAACATTAAACTTTCCTTATTGTAGACTATGAAAAAATAACTTGTACATGTTAAAATTAGAATCAATGAGTTAATTTCTTCTTGAAAGAGAACTCCATCCTGAGATCAAAATACTTAATAATGTTGTTTATTGTCAATTTATCTTTTAAAGAATAAATAGTTAAAAATACATGTGGACAATTTGGAGGGCCCGGTGCGAGCCTTAGCATGCTGCAGATATTAAATTTTAAAGACTATTAAAGGAAATATGAAGATTCTTGGCCGAAAAGCATTTTGTTAAAATTTTTTAGCCATTAGGTACCAAAATTTTATTGTTTGTTTATTAGGAAATATAGTACCCTTAAAAATGCTCCTCTTCCACCCAAGGATATCAATGTTCCAAATCCTAAAAACTGTAAATGTTATCTTATGTGAAAAAAACTCCTTGGCAGATGTGATTACGTGAAGGGGAAGACAGATGATTTTGAATTGTCCAGGTGGCCCTTACACATAGCTGTGCATCCTTATAAGATACAAACAGAGGATGTTTGATACAAAAAGCAGAGGAGACAGTAATACAACTGTGAGGCAGAGACATGGCTGCAAGGAAAATGGCACTTGTTCTTGTGCATTAATGGAGTATAGTGACTAAGGAAAATGTGTGTCCACTTTTCAAAAATAAAGGCAATGAAGTGTTAACGGCGTTTTACTTTGTTCAAATGGACATGAATGATAGTCACAAAAATCATGTTAAAGTTAAAGAAAACCCAAACATGATAAATTCTAAAGTATAGTTTATGGAGTAGTATTGGCAAATCAGTCAAATTATACATGGCTTTGGAACAGGGCAATGATCCTTTTATTGACATAATATACCAGATGCCAGAAGCTGGAAAACCTAATTGATTTTTACCCAATGCCTCCAGAGGCTGTGAGGCCCTGCTGACACTTTGTTTTTTGCTCAGCGATAATGATTTCAGATTTCTGTTTGTCACAAATGTTAGAGAGTAAGTTATTATTTTAAATAACCAGATTTGTGGTAATTTGTAATAGCACTTACAGGAAAATACTAGAAAATGTACAAAGCAAAAATTATATTGAGAAAACTTTAGTTTTTGTGCTCCTCGTAAATGTAAGTTTTAGCAAACTTAGGGCAATACATTTTCAAAATGAAAATTTTCAACAAATAGAGACTTTGACAAAATACATTGTTTTTAGGTCTTTCGTTTGTGAGTCAGAGTATAACTAGTAAAGATACTTGACAAAATAGTTTTATTTAATTAGTTTCTTTTTATTTAACCAATGAAGTTTTTCTTCCACAGTGTTCTATTAACCAGCCAGTGAGTTTTTTCATCCTTCAAGTGAAGAGAACTTCACTGATCTGATAAAAGAATAAATCTTTTAAAAATGTCTTTCTCTTGCCATGATACCTACTGTTCTTTGTTTTATCTGAAGTCTTTTGAAAGTTATATCTGACAGGGAATTAAATGTATAACATGAATCTAAATTCTAGCAGAACAATCCATTATTGTTTAATAGCATTTATCCTCAAATAAAATCCTTAAAAGGTGGCTGTTTGTGTAAACATTCAAAGGAAAATTTGTGGACGTTTAGACCGAAGAGTTGCTTGTATCACAACCACTGAGGTAGAGAGGATGGCTAGCTGGCAATATCTCAAGAACCTTCTCAGTGTGGTATTTGAACTTGGTGACAAATACGCCCCCAAGCCGTGCAGGTTCAGAAGTCTGACCCTGTTGGTTACTCACAGTGGAGCCAGTGACAGTCAGTACAGGGTCTCACATTCTTTCTTCTCAGCCCTGAAGATATGCCACTAAACAAGGATAAAAACAAAACACAAGAAAAAAAAAAAAAAAAGAAAAATAGACCCAAACCAAAAGAAGTGGGGAAAGATAGATACAAATAAAGTAATCATCAGTTATGGTAAGCACTGTGTAGAAAAGTGAGGCAGGGTACGGTGGATATGACATGATTTAGGATAGTTATTTAAAAAGTTTGATCTGGCTCGGTGCCCGTAGCACAGTGGTTAGGACACCAGCCACATACACCAGAGCTGGCGGGTTCAAACCCGGCTTGGGCGTGCTGAACAACAATGACAACTACAACAAAAGAAAGCCGGCATTGCGGTGGGCACCTGTAGTCCCATCTACTTGGGAGGCTAAGGCAAGAGAATTGTTTAAGCCCCAAACTTTGAGATTTTTGTGAGATGTGACACCACAGTACTCTATCCAGGGTGACATAGTGAGACTCTGTCTCAAAAAAAAAAAAGTTTGATCAGATACCTTTCACTACTGTATCAATTTTCAAGACATAAGCCAATCAGAAATCTGGGAGAACATTCTAGATAGAAAGACTATCAACAATTCAGAGAAAGTGAAACCAGAACATGTAGGTCTTTCTAGGCTGTCATGGTAATTTTGTTGTTATTGAGTCGGAAATCCGTGGCATGGGTCTGGGTATGTTAACAAGACTCAGTAGTGGAAACAAGATGAGAGAGTTCTTATCTGATGGATTTCATTTTTTTTTTCCTGAAATATTGCAAGTGAGAAACGGCTGTGATACGTCTGTGAGGCAAGATCACCACCTGGGGGTAAAAAGTTGGTTAGAGGGAAGAACGAAGAGAAAAAAGTCATTCACTGTTTTTAAAACTTAAAAGTACTAATGCTGATATCAACTGGCCATTTTAATTTTATAGTTGTGAATTTAGGGGTAGTTGGAACAGAAATTTTGCGTGTATGTACCTGTGTGTATGTGTACACCCCTAGTTGGTGTGGTTGTGAAACGGTTGTGATAGTCTCTTATCCATGAAAATAATTACATTATAAAATACTAAAAGGTTTTAATTCTAATTGATATTGGAATGTGTAAGCTGAAGATAAGAATTCATCATCAGTTTTGACAACTATTAACACATTACTGAGAAAGTTAGAAAATTGTGATTCCAATAGATAATTCTGATGTGACCCTAGAAACTTTCACTCCAGCATCAGGAACATGACAAGGAGTTCCCTTTTCACCACTTCTTTTAGACTTTTATTGGAGGTTCAAGTTAGTGAGCGTACAAAAAGTCAAGTCTCTGGATAAGAATGATTTGCTGCCATAATCGTGAAGGCTTGTCTTGACTTGTACCATGTCTACATATAGAAAACCTGGGAACTTAGAATACTTCACTTGCTTTGTTGCATCCTTGCAAAAGAATAATATTCTCTCCTAGATCTTTTTTTTTTTTTGAAACAGAGCCTCAAGCTCTTACCCTGGATAGAGTGCTGTGGCATCACAGCTCACAGCAACCTCCAACTTCTGGGCTCAAGTGAGTCTCCTGCTTTCGCCTCCCAAGTAGCTGGGACCACAGGCGCCCACCACAATGCCTGGCCATTTTTTGGTTGCAGCCGTCATTGTTGTTTGGTGGGCCCAGGCTGGATTCGAACCCGCCAGCTCAGGTGTACGTGGCTGGTGCCTTAGCCCGTTGAGCCACAGGTGCCGAGCCATCTCCTAGATCTTTTGGTAAAATGATCATGTTAGTTTTTAAAAACAATTTTATATAAATTTAAATCAGCCTTTTAGTTTGTGTAAATGATGGATGTTGTGATTAACAGGTGAAAGAAAATATGTGCAAGTTAATTCCCTATCGGAGCTTAAAAACAGTCACCCTGAAGGTACAGATGAGAAAAGATCAAAGTCTTGGAAGGAAGAGGTCCTTTCTGATTTAATAATCTAAGAAGACAGAATCAAAATAGATACAGGTGTTTTATCTAAATAAAAGAAATTGTAAATAATTGCCAAATGAGATTTATTTTAAAAGAAAATTATTATTATTATTTTTTGCCTTGTATTGCTGAAATGTGACAGCAGGAAAAAATTATCAGTGTTTTAAAATGAATGATGCTGGTTTAATGATATTATTATAGTTTTATTCCTGGTGTAGGATCAAGAATAATAGACAAGGAGATTTTAAAAATTGATCAAAAAACACAGGGAGAAATTTCTGGGAAAAATAATAAAAACAGTTGTATGGTAGTGAATTTACTATGACATATTATGTAATTTAGAATTGTTTTCCTCCATTTTTTCTAGTGTAATTTCTTATCACACCTTCAAAACACTGCTGAAAATATTAAACTGAAGTACATGCCATTTCAAACAATGTCTTACCTTTTAGAGTCCTTTCATGGAACATGCTGTCGTTTTTGTCTGAAATATTAACTGAAGTGGTTAAATATCTAGGTTAAATATGAATTAATTCAAGGCATGACTTAACCTCACCCAGATAATGCTTCACTCATTTCGGAAGTGTGTTCCATGGCACTGATCACACCCAGCTCCGTGCTAGGGGCTGTGGTTTTACAATGACGGTGACAGTCTTTGGCTGGAGGAAGGTATGTTAGTCAGGCTTCACTCCAGGAAACAATAGCCCTTATATTCAGAAAGATGTTTCATTCCAGATAAGTTTACTACTGACTTACTGTGTCTTCTGTGAACCACCAGCATTCATTCTCCTATCACACTCTCATCCTGTCTCCCTTTAAACTTAATGGAGCTAGATAACAAACATTTCTTGCCATGAGAATATGTCTTTGCCTGCAGCCCATACTTGTACAGAAAACTCTTTCAAGGCACAGTACAGAAAATCTCTGTGTATTCTATGCAAAAAAAAAAAAGGAATTTTAATATAAGTGCTTATAAAGATATTAAAGAAAATGGAGAAATAGATAGATTCTAAGCTGAGTCTCCTGAAATGATTAGCAGAACAGTGGAGAACTGAGCTGCCAGGGAAATTACTCTGCCAGGATCAGGAAGGTAAAGAATGAAGAGACCACCTTGAACACATGGGTTCAAACACACTCAGCTGTAGCTCTGAATTAGCCACCAGAAATTTGGAGTAAGGAAGCTGTTATAATTCTTCGCAACCACATCTCAATCCTGTGAATCTGATGCTTCACACAAGAATTTGAAATCTGGCTTCTGCTTCTGTCAAAACTATTAATCAACAGATAAGTAGATAAAGAAAACACAGTATAGGTGCCCAGCGAAATACTATTGGGTCATAAAAAAGAAGAAAATCCTGTTATTCGTGACCAAATGGATGAACCTAGAGAATATTATGTTAAGTGAGTTAAATCAGGCCTAGAAATAAATAGTGCATGATTTCACTCATATGTGGGGGCTAAACATATTGATCTTAAGGAAGTAGAGAAGAGAACAGTCAGTGGTTACCAGAGCTGGGGTGCTTAGGGAAGAAAAAAGGGTGGGGAGGTGAAGGTAAAATGATCACTAATTATGGTCAGTTTGAAGGAATAAATTCAAGAGATCTCTTTTATCGCAAGGATTATATAGAATTAATGATGATATATTGTATTCTGGAAAAATGAAAAAAGCACGAATAAGTTGTCTCACCACAGAAACGATTAACTGTGGCCAGGTGTGGTGGCTCATGCCTGTAATTTTAGCACTCTGGAAGGCCAAGGCAGGTCAATTGCTTAAACTCAGGAGTTCAAAACCAGCTTGAGCAAGAGCAAGGCCCTTTCTCTACCAAACTAAATAAATAAATAAAATAGAAAACCCTAGCTGGATGTAGAGGTGGGTACCCGTAGACCCAGCATTCTTGAGCCCAAGAGTATGAAGTTGCTGTGAGCTATGAGGATGCTACAGCACTCTACCCAGGGCAACAGAGTGAGAGAACTGTGTCTCAAAGGGAAAAAAAAAAAAAGAAGAAGATAACTATGTGAGGTAATTCATTTGTTAATTAGATAAATTAACCGTTCCACAATGTGTACCTACTTCAAAACATTATGTTGCATGTGATAAATGTGTACTACCTGCCAAATTAGGAAAAGCTACACTCTAATACTTGCCAAGATGAAGATTGGACCCTGAAATGCTACGCCATTAAAAACCCCTTGCTTTCCAAAGCAAAATAATGAAGGAAGCATGGAGGTGGCATTCGGCTTTATCTGCTTTCAAATTTTATAAAAGTGGCAACTTAGTGGCAGAATCTAATTTGAATCAGAAACCTACCCACAAGAAAACAGGAGGGAAAATTGGCAACAGTCAACTGACCATATTCACCACAAGGATTTTATATTTTTGTCTATGTTATAACCAGATACATTACAGAAATAGTAAATTAAAGAGAGGTCCAGCGTATTATGAAAATGCAAAGGTGGGACGCTAGTTTCTGAAGGTTTCTTAGAAGAAATAAACCCTAATTGAATCATGAAGGAAGTGTGACAACAGAGGGAGTTTGGCTAAATATGGAAAGGGCATTCCAGAAAAAAAGGTAACAGGAAAGGTATAGAATAACATGATACATACAAGCTACAGAAAATCAGTAATGGATGACAGAGGAGAGTTTGGAGAGGCAAGTGCACAAGTGGGACGGTCTCCTATCTTTTGCTGAGATTGACCTGTGTTCTGTAAGTAATGGAACCTGTCAAAGGTTTGTCCATCCAGAGTAACAAAAACAGGTCAGGATTTTATAGATGGTGTTGGCAGTAGTGGGGGGAAGAGGTTACAAAGAGGATGAAGGATGACTGGAGGCAATGGCAGTTAATACACTCTCTGAGTTTTCCACAAGAGACACTGTGTGTGTTTAAAACAGGGCACTTTGTATACTCACAAATAGATTTTATTTTATGTGTGTACTGTTCCTCCCAGTTAACTATAAAGTTCTTGTAGAATGAATCAGGTTTTGTTAAGTTTTGGTCTTTAGGATTTAGTAGAGTAATTGGTACGGGCTAATCTTACCAGTTAATCAGACAGACTTGAAGGTAAGAGTACTCAAAGGAAGGATTCACCAACAACGCATCAAATATGGAATTAATACAGCAATATTTTTAATTTAAACAATATATTTTTCATCAATAAAATCTTGAGTGGAGAATGAAAAAAGACATCTTTGAATTTCAAAGAATTGTTATAATTGTCTTCAAAAAATGTTCACTAAAGTAATTACTGTAAACTAGTATGCATTAACATAGTAACGTATTATCTGAATTTATTCATAATTTTCTAGTAAGGATTTAAAAATCGTATGTAGTTTTCTTTTAGACATATCTAAGATTATCTGAGTGGCTCCATCCTGATTCATGCTCTGTCCTGAGGCAAGTAATGTAATTTCTGCTGTTATTACCTAAACTGAAAATTTCAGATAATAATTTTCATTTTTTTCATTGTAGAGAAACACAGAAGGTTAATGAAATACTCTTTATATAAGGCTTGAATTTTCTTAGCTGAAATGGAAACTTATATACCCACAAAACATTCTTGCTATACTGTAGTTTCAGTAAACGTATTTAGCTAGTACATCGGAAGGGATTGCTGTAATTGGTTCTTTCTGAAAAGAACAATCTGGCCATTGCTAAAAGGATGTTATCACCTGTCTTCATAATGAAGAAAATAAAATGAATAGGACATATTTTTCTAGGGTTTTAAGAACAACTGTAAAAATTGACAGAAGGTGGATGAAGCTAGATAGCTAGAAAGTAAATGGTAATAACCTATGGTAAAAAGTGATGTGGAAGAATGGTCACATTCCTGAAAATATCCTGCTGTACATTGTCCTTTAAAAATTTGGAAACTTGGTTCAAAAACATTTGTTTCACACGACAGTTCTGTTTGTAAAATTTTTTTTCCAGGTTAATGTGAGGGTATAAACAACTAAGTTACAATGTTTGCATTTGTTAGAGTCCCTCTCGTAGTTCTGCTCTGCACCCAACACACGTGCCATATTCCTGTACACTGTGCCCATTAAGTGGGAGCACACCAATCCCCTCCCTCCTCTGTTTTTCCCCTCCTTGTTCCACCTTCTACCAACTCAAATTGAATTAAGTTATGTGGGCGTGTATTAGTTCATCTCCTGGCTTCATATTAGTATTGAGTACATTGGATACTTGCTTTGCCATTCTTGAGTAAATTGAATGTGCTTCAATTCCATCCAGATTAATACAAACGATGTAAAGTCTCCAGCTTTTTTTTTCTTTTTTAATTATTGGGGATTCATTGAGGGTACAAGAAACCATGTTACACTGATTGCATTTGTTGGGTAAAGTCCCTCTTACAATCGTATTTTGCCCCCAAAAGGTGTTGCATACACCAAGACCTCACCTCCTTCGCTCCTTCCCTCTCTCTGCTCTTCCTTTCCCCATCCCTCCCTCATTCTTAAAGTCTCCAGCTTTTTATGGCTGAATAGTATTCCATGGTACACCAAACAAAGTACTTTGTTAATCCAGTCCTGGGCTGGTGGGAATTCAGGCTGTTTCCACCTTTTGGCAAATGTAAATGGGGCTGCGATAAACAGTCTAGTGCAAATGTCATGATAAAATGATTTTCTTTCTTCTGGGTAGAAGCCTAGTATTGGGATTACGGGGTCATATGGTAGGTCTAACTAGAGTTCTTTGAGAATTCTCTGTGTTTCTGTCCTTAGAGGCCATATGTGTTTACAATCCCACAGTGTAAAAGGCTTCCCTTCTCTCCATATACACACCAGCATCTGCAACTTTGGGACTTTGTGATGTGGGCTATTCTCTCCAGGGTTAGTTGATGTCTCAGGGTGGATTTGATTTACATTTTTTTGATAATTGGGGATGATGAGCACTTTTTCATATCTTTGTTAGCCATTTGTCCTCCTCAGGAAGGTTCTATTCATGAATCTTGTCCAGTTATAAATGGGATTGTCTGTTTTTTTTCTGTTGATGAATTTGAATTCTCTGTACATTCTAATTATTAACTCTTTGTTAGATTCATAACATGAAAATATCATTTCCCATTCTGAAGATTATCTATTTGCTTTAACTATTGTATCTTTAGTTGTGCAAAAGCTTTTCAGCTCAATTAAATCTCATTTAAAAATTTTTGTTGTTGTTGCATTGCCATGGAAGTAAGTCATCTTCATAAAATCCTTTCCTAGTCCAACGTCATTAAGAGTTCTTCCCATACTTTTTTCTAAGATTTTTGTCATTTATGTCTTAGATTTAAATATTTTCCCCATAGTGAGTTCATTTTTGTAAGTAGTGAAAGGTGTTAGTCCAGTTTCAGTCTTTTAAATGTGGTTATCCAGTTATCCCCAGCACCATTTTTGTTGAATAAGGATTCTTTTTTTTTTTTTTTTTTTTTTGGAGTTTGGCCAGGGCTGGGTTTGAATCCACCACCCTTGGCATATGGGGCCAGCACCCTACTGACTGAGCCACAGGTGCCACCCAGGGATTCTTTTTTTCACTGTATGCATTTTTTTATCAAAGACAGAGACAGGTTTCATCTCTTGGTTTTCTATTCTGTTCCATATGTTAATGTCTCTATT
Source organism: Arctocebus calabarensis (assembly GCA_963573935.1). Lineage (NCBI taxonomy): Eukaryota > Metazoa > Chordata > Mammalia > Primates > Lorisidae > Arctocebus > Arctocebus calabarensis. The sequence goes on along the minus strand of CAUYON010014627.1, from coordinate 30,744 downwards.
TTTGTGTCAATACAATGTTGTTTTGATAACTGTGAACTTCTAATATGACCTGAAGTCTGGTAGAATGATGCCTCCAGCTTTATTTTTAATGCTAAGAATTGCCTTGGCTCTGTGAGTTTTTTTCTGGTTCCATACAAAATGAAGTACCATTATTTCAGGTTCTTCAAAGTATGATTTTTGCATTTTAACAGGGATTGCATTGAATCCTTTGATTGCTTTGGTTAGAATAGACATTTTGACAGTGTTGATGCTTCCCAACTAAGAGCATGGTATGTTTTTCCATTTGTTAATGTCTTCTGCGATTTCTTGTCTTAGGGTTTCACAATTCTCTCTGTAAAGATTTTTCACCTCTTTTGTTAGGTATATTCCTAAGTATTTCATTTTCTTTGAAGCTTCTGTGAAAGGAATTGTGTCCTAGATTTGTTTCCCAACTTAGCTGTTATTGGCACATAAAGGCTACTGATTTGTGGACATTAATTTTATACCCTGAAACTTTACTGTATTTCTTGATCACTTCCAAGAGTTTTACTGTTGAGCTTCTGGGTTTTATTCTAAGTATATGATATTATCATCATCAAAGAGGGAGAATTTGATTTCCATGACTTAATTTGGCTGCCCATTATTGTCCATCTCTTGCCTGATTGCACTGGGTAGAACTAATACCATAATATTGGCATTATGTTGAGTAATAGTACCAATAGTAGACATTGCTACTAGTGGTTCCAGTTCTAAGTGGAAAGGGTTTCAATTTTACTCCATTCAGTATGATGTTTGCTATGGGTTTGTCATAGATGGCTTCAATCATTTTTAATTTTTTATTAAATCATAGCTGTGTACATTAATGCAATGATGGGGTACAATGTGCTGGTTTCATATACAATGTGAAATATTTTCATCAAACTGTTTAACATCGCCTTTATGGCATTTTCTTAGTTATTGTGTTAAGACATTTATATTCTGCATTTAGTAAGTTTCACGTGTACCCTTCTAAGATGCACCGTAGGTGTGGTCCCATTAATTACCCTCCCTCCTCTCGTCCTCTCCCCTCCCCACCTCTCCCTTACCCCTTTCCCCATATTCTTGTGCTATAATTGGGTTATAGCCTTCATATGAAATTTATAAATTAGTTTCAAAGGGCTGAGTACTTTGAATACTTTTTCTTCCATTCTTGTGATACTTTGCTAAGAAGAATAAGTTCCAGTTCCATCCATGTAAACATGAAAGAGGCGAGGTCTCCATCTTTCTTTAAGGCTGCATAATATTCAATGGTGTACATATACCACAATTTATTAATCCATTTGTGAGTTGATGGGCACTTGGGCTTCTTCCATGACTTAGCAATTATGAATTGGGCTGCAATAAACATTCTGGTACAAATATCCTTGTTATGTGATTCTTGGTCTTCTGGACATATACCTAGTAGAGGAATTATAGGATCAAATGGCAGGTCTAATTTTAGATCTCTAAGTATTCTCCAAACATCTTTCTTGCTAAACTTCTGTCCTTTAACTCTCCTTCTGGACGGGAGCCTCTGTGGAAAGCTGGCTCCAGTTGGCCACCTTGTCTCTTCCTGCTTCAATCATTTTGAGAAATGTGCCACCTATAATTGTCTTCTTAAGAGTTCTTGTTAGAAAAGGATGCTGAATATTTTCAAATGCCTTTTTCTGCATTTATTGAGAGGATCATATGGACTTTGTTTTCACTTCCACTGTTTTTGTCTGCATCCCTTCATGAAGCCTACCTGATTGTGATGTATACTTTTTTTAAGGGGTATCTATAATCAATTATCTAAGATTTTACTAAGAATTTCTGCATCAGTATTCATTAGTGAAATTGATCTGTGGTTCTTCTTTTTAGATGTGCCTTTCTGAGTTTTAGAATCAGGATGATGTTTGCTTCACAGAATATGTTGGGGAAGGACTTTCCTTCTCAATATTTTGAAATAGATTCTGCAGCATAAAAGATCTTTGATGGTTTGATAAAATTCTTGTGTGAAGCCATCTAGTCCAGGGCTTTTATTTTTTTGGAAGATATTTTAATTGTTTCTTCAATTTCAGTGTTTGATATTGGTCTGTTCTAGAAATCTATTTCTTCTAGGTTAAATCTAGGGAGGCTGTGTGATTGCAAGTATTGGTCAATTTCCATTTCCTTAAGATGATTCATTAGATATTTTATGTGCTCTCTTTCCGTTTTCTGATGTAGGCATCTAATGTGATAAATTTACCTCATAGGATTGCTTTTGATGTGTTCCACAGGCTTTGTAGTTTGTCACTTCATTGAGGTTATGTTTGAGAATTTAATAATTTCCTCCTTTATCTCTTCTTTGACACTGGGCTGTCACTCAGCATAAGGTTGTTTAATTTCCATTCCTTTGTGTGGTGATAAAAATTTTGTTGGCATGAGTCCTAACTTATTTGCCTTGTTATCTGAAAGACCCCAGGTATAATTTTAATTCTTTTAATTTTTTTCAGTTGTGATTTGTATTCCAGGATATGATCATTTTGGAGTGTGTTCTATGGACTGATGAGAAGAAAGTATATTCCTTGACTTAGGGATGATGTGTTCTGTATATTTCTATTAAACCCATTTGTTCTAGGGTCATGTTTAAGTCCTTTGTATCTTTGTTTAGTTTCTGTTTAGAGGATCTGTCCAGTTCTGTTAGAGGGGTGTTAAAGTCCTCAGCCATCACAGTGTTAAGGGATATCATATTGCTCAGACCAATCAAGGTCTGTTTTATAAATCTTGGAGCATTTCAGTTGGTCTATAATTATTTAGAGTTGAAATGTCCACTTTTTTATTGTTTCCTTGATTAGTATGAAATGGCCATCTTTGTCTTTCTTACCTTTATTTGCTTTAAATCCACTCATATCTGAAAATAAGATTGTGACCCCTCCTTTTTTCTGATTTTCATTTTCCTGTTTTTCAACCCTGTACCTAGAGTCTCATTTTACCTTTCAAATTTAGGTGTGTTTCAGGGACACAGTGCTGAAACACTGTGTTGTGCTTTTTAATACAATGAGGCCACCTTGTACCTCTTAAATAGGAAAGCCATTAACATTTATGGAGAGAACTGATAAGTGTGGTGGAGTTCTATGCATCTTACTTTGTTAAAGTCCATTGCTTAGTTTTGTGCTGTGTGCCCTTGTGGAAGCTAAGTTTTGTCTTTTAATTTCTGGGTGTTTACTTTTCTGATGTTCCATTGTGATGGTAAGCATGGAGAATCAGTCTAAGTATTTCCTGTAGAGTTGATTTTTTTTTTTTTTTTTGAGACAGAATCATACTTTGGTAGTCACCCTTGGTAGAGTGCCATGACATCATAGCTCACAGCAACCTCTAACTCTTGGGCTCAAGTGATCCTCTGACCTCAGCCTCTCTTGTAGCTGGGACCACAAGTGCCTGCCAAAACATCCAGCTATTTTTTGAGATGGGGTCTCGCTCTGGCTCAGGCTGGTTTTGAACCTATGAGCTCAGGCAGTCCACTTGCCTCAGCCTCCTAGAGTGCTGGGGTTACCACCATGCCTGGACCTAAGTAGAGATGATCTTATTGTGGCAAATTTCCTTAATGTTTGCATATGAGTAAAATATTTGAATTCTCCATTGATTTTGAAGCTTAGGTTAGCAGGATATTGAATTTTGGGCTGAAAATTGTTTTAAGATGGTTAACTTAGGGTACTATTCTCTTGTGATTTGTAAAGTTTCAGCACTGAAAAGTCCCCTGTTACTGGTGGATATACTCCTGTCTTTCAACTGGTACTTACTCCTGGACACTTGTAGAATTTTCTCTTTCATCTTGATTTTTGACAGCTTCATTACAATATGTCTTAGAGATGTTCTGTTTCTGTTGAGATGACCCAAGGTTAAATACCCCTTTAAAATGAGTTTGTTGGAATCTTTGGTAATACTTGTGAAATTTTCATTTAGGATATCCTCCAGTTGGGCTTCCATTCTTTTGGGATGTTCTTCTTTAAGGATACCTATAATCCATATGTTTGAAGGCTTCTTGAAGTCTCATAATTCTCTTAGTGAATGCTTAGCTTTCTCTCTCTTCTTTTCTGCCTCTTTAACTGTTTGGGATAGCGCAAAAGCTTTTTTTCCTAGCTCTGAGATTCTTTCTTCTCCATGCTATAATCTGTTTCTGATACTTTCTACTGCATCTTTAAGTTCCCTGATTGACTCCTTCAATGCCTTAAGCTCTGTACATCCTTTCTATATTCTTCATACCTTTCATCCATTATTGGTTTCTATGTTTGGATTTCCTTGTGATTATTTTCTATTTTCTTTTCAATTCCCTTCATTGTTTTTGCCATCCATATTGTAAATTTCCTTTCTGTCATTTCCATTCTTTCTTTGTAGGAGAAAACCTATTAAGTAGATACTTCATGTTCCCTTTGGAGGGTTGCTCTGTTCTGGTTTTTCATGTTCCGAGAATTTTCTATTGGTTTCTCCTCATATGTGTTTTTTTCATATTCACTTCCTTCTTCTTTTTCCTCTCACTATTGCCTTCAAAAATATGTAACACTTCACCAATTTTCAGGTCATTCTTGCACTGGGGCCATGCTAATTTTTTCTGTATCTTTCTAATTTTAGGATATGAGGTGCTGAAATGAGCAGCTATTTGTAATTGGGGGGGGGAATCTCCATAATGTTCTCCATAGTGACTATACTAATTTACATTTCCACAATGAATGTATAGCAGTTTCTTTTTCTCCACATTCTTACCAACACATTTCACCTACAATGGTGACACTATAGGTAATATCAATTTTTATATAACATACTAAAAACATATCTAGATTCAAATAAATTCGGTTTTAGAGAATATTTTTCTTCCTCCCCTCGTTAGATACCTGGTCTTAGGCATCCACCAATGATCTATTGTGACTTTCCTGGAATCTTCACACAATACAAGCATGTGGGAATATTGTAAAGGGAATCAGAAAGATTGTGTTTGAATTTTACATCCATTGTTTAATGTCACTTTTACACTGAAGACATGTTATTAGCATTTTGTGAGATTTGATATTCTTACTTATAGAGGATAACAGTTGCTTTATGAATTTTTTGAGTAGGAAGATAATAATAATCTTATTATAGATAGGCACCACGATTGGCCCCTTATCATGTCCCTGTTCTGTATATATTTTGTATATATTTTCTTATTTAAATCTCATAATAATATTTATGTTTGGTATGATTTTTACACACATATTGTTAATGAGAAACATATTCAAAAGGTATTTACATTGTCTTATGTCACAAGTCTAGCAGGCATTAGACATGGAACTTTAATCTAGACTAGTTTCTTCCAAAGCCCACAGTTGTACCAGCCAATATACCATAAATGTTTGATAAAAACTCACTGAAACAATATAAAATGTGAGAATGTGAGCTCTTTGTGAACAGACACACAATAGTTGAGGTATATTTTAGCTTGCTGAACACAAAATTTATGCACTGCTCTTTCTCCTACAGATTATATTCCTAACTATTATTTTCCCTGCATCTTAATCCAAACTTAAATACAGTTTCTTTCTTAGATATAGAGAAACTATATCTAGGTCACAGTGGCTAATCTAATAAACTAATTTATTATGGAAAAATGATAGAAATTGAATAGACCTTATAGTACCATGTTGCACATTTAAAACTATAGTCCTAGTTAAGAAAGTGCTCCCATATTGGTCAGTGATCCCATGCTTAGAAATTTCAGGTAAAAATAAGGAAAATAGCATCCTTTAGAACTGATGAAGGAGAAATTTAGAGATAATAAGAAATTAGTATTGCTACTTAAATTATACTCTCTGGATAAATACTGGGAAAATTATCTTTGACAACTACTGCAATAAATAGTTGGTAAATAATGTTCTACATTAGAAGCTCATAGTTAAAGGAAGAGAATGGGAAAGGGAAGAGAAATAGACAGACATAGAAATGTGAGCAAAGAACAGCAACAGGATGCTATGAGAGCATAATGGAAGAAAAAGTTATCAAGGAAATTTTTAGCTAAAGATGACATTTTAGTTAAATTTTGTTGAATAAATAGTGTTTTGTTAAGAACACTTTGAGCATTCTTCACGCTTGTCATGTGCAAAGCTTTTATAAGACGTCTAGTACTTAGGAAAATGGGCAATTCTTGGGATGACTATCAAGGAACATTGCCAGTGTTATTTAGTTTCATAGTTTCAGCACCCGATGAAAACAAATGAACATAAGTAGAAATGGTAGAACATGACATTCACATAAGACTATTTAGAACATGGATATTGTCCTAAAAAGAAAATGGAACTTTATTTTAAGATTAAGCAATTAAGGTGATAATCTCAGTTTTCGGTTTATAAAGATCACCCTACCAAAATTTGAATGGCTTGAAACCAAGGTTACACTGGTAGCAAATTGTGTCCTAACTTATGAAGAATCATGTGTCAGAAACTAATAAGTAAATTATAATAACCCTTCATTAGATATTCACAAAATATTTAAAATAGTGATTGCCCCCTTTTTATAGATTAAAGGTTAATTAAGGGACCTATGGTCAAGTGATAGTGGGTTCAAGAATTACACCCAACTTTCTTACACCAAATACTTTGCTTTTTTTATACTATAACTCTCAGTAAAAGCAGTAATACAGGACTTAACAATAAATGAATAAACTACATTCACCAACTGAAGAAGCAATGGATATGAGTGATATGAATAAAATGTGAATACAATTTGGCAATTTTCTTCACAGATTGAATTGTATTATATCTAAGGAACTATTGCTTCAAGTAAAAATAATAACTGCACTTCTAAACCTGTTAGATAAAGAAATGGATTTACTTGAAAGTACTTTTATCTTAAAGATAACTTTTGATATCTGGGTTTAAAAAAACAATTTAAAGGCTTAGAAAGTAAATTGTAACTGAACATGGAGGAAAAACCTGGACATAAATTGAATAGTAAGGTCAGAATGCATTTAATCAATCTGAAGTGCACTCTGGAAAAGATGTTAATAATGGCTCATAAAATGGCTGCTAAGCACTTTCAAATCTAAAGTACCATGTAAGGTTAGTAATAATGACGGTCATTACAATAATACTTTTCAGTTGCAAAGCATTTCTCATATAAGGATTTCAGAGAATTATGAAGACATGAAAACATTAGTGCTAATGACATTCTAAAAGAAAGTAAATGTTTGTTTAATATTTACAATGAATAATAGAATTACCCAAACTTCTACAAAATATGATGAAATCAGAACAATAGCTCTATTTTTATTTCTTCCCATATATTTATAAACTTACACTGTGTCTTAAGTACCAGAAAAGTTTCTTCATAAAATATCATCATGAAAAGCATCCAGTCTTTTATTCAACTTTCCCCCCCTTCTCAATCACATAAGGTAAAGATTCAGAGACATAGGAGAAGAAATGAGTAGAATGATATAATTGGATAATTATTACAAGATTTATTAAATTTTTCTATCTATTGCTATATCATCTTTGCTGGTCCATTTGAAAACTGTTGTATAGACATCAAAACCAAGCACTCTTCAATACTTTAGCGTGCATCTCTCCAAATAAAACCATTCTTTAACATAAACTTTCTTTCATTATCACATGAGGTCAGACAACGAAGATTGGGAATTCATCCTAGAAAAAATGCTCTGAAGGGTGGACTAGGTGCTGGCATCAATGCTCAAGGAAGTCCTTTGAAGGTGACTGCAGTGATATTCACCAATGAGGTATGTAGTACGTTTTCTAGGATGAGTTTGTCACGTGCAAAGCTTTTATAAAAATGACGGCTGCAACCAAAAAATGGCCGGGCATTGTGGTGGGCACCTGTAGTCCCAGTTACTTGGGAAGCAGAGGCAAGAGACTCCCTTGAGTCCAGGAATTGGAGGTTGCTGTGAGCTGTGATGCCATGGCACTCTATCGAGGGTGACAGGTTGAGGCTCTGTCTCAAAAAAAAAAAAAAAGATATCTACTATTTAGGAAAATGGGCAATTCTTGAGATGACTGTCAAGGAACATTGCTAGTGTTATTTAGTTTCATAGTTTCAGACCCTTTCTGTATAAAATTTAAGTTTTCATTATAATGCCTATTCAAAAAATTAATGAAATGAATTAATTAATGAAATAATGAAATGTCCATTTTTTCTTAATGTCCATTTTTTCTTAATCTTGTTATTTGTAATTTGGGTTTAAATAAGAACTTAATCAGATTCATTTATTATATTTAGTTAGAAATATATTACAATATAAACCAATAACCTTAAATACTGAGTTGGACATATAAATATGAGCCTACTTTTATGTACACATACACACATTTCCTAGATCTATTTACTGAAAACACCCTGTGGCAATGACATCATAAATGCAATGAGTACCTCAAACACTCCAAGATTTTATTATAGATACGATTTTCTTGAAACCTAGTGCTTTTAAATAACCCTAATGCACTAAAGCTATTTGCTCTTGGACATCGATAAAATAATACGCTGTTTTTTTTTCTTCTTTCTATTAGGTTTTCAATGACCCCTTCATTTTGCTCCTATCAAATCTCTGATTTTTAGCTCATTTTGAATCTATCTGGCTTCAGAACATATTCTACTGGTTCTACTCCCTTTGAACTTGGTCATGGAATCTACATTTCAGGTTTTTATTCCTAAAGATTTTACATTCTAGGAGATATTACATGGGATACATGCTATGTTCAATGATTCTAAGATATGCATATAGGCATTTTCTTTCTCTTTTTGCCCACTTAGTGCTTAAATTACTTGCTATATTACTTGCTATAGTAATCAAAGTTGATTGGATTAGTGATGAGACTATGGTAAACAGAATTATCTACAGGCTACATGCAAAATATCTTGTAGCCTATACAATGACCTACAAATAAGCATTTCGCCTAATCACAAAATTCACTAATATGCTATTTTAGGAAATTTAGAGTTTAGATATACAAAAATAGCACAGACAATGCACAGACAGATTAGGGAAAACCTAAGAGTAATGGCACAGGAAGTATATAGGGAAGCAGATTTAGAAAAATTTAGAGGTAAGAGGAGCTAGGTCATAAAGTCGTCAGAGAAGTAAGCTCTGGGCGTCTATTTGATAAATTGACTGGGTCTCCAGAGCTACAGCTGAGCTAGGGAAATTATTGCTGAGCCTCCACAATTGCTGTTACATCCAAAACAGCAATGACAATTGCTTTGGTTCTTCATGAGGACTGACTCTATAACACTTGATATATTTTTCTTTATTTTGTTTGTCTTTACTAATAAATCCTACCTCTGGAAATAACCTGAAAATAACTCTTTATCTTGAAATCTGGAAGACACTATTTAAAATAGACTGCTTAATATGCCATGGTTCTACACATGTTTAACAGTTGCAAATGTATTATGCTGCTCATCTTAGAACTAAAAACTTGGTTTTCAGCCTCCCTAATTCTGTCTCTCAAATAAAGGAGATAAGAAACTTTTATTTATTTATTAAATATTTACTGAGGAACTGATCATACTTCAGGAGCTCTTCTCTGGGAGGATATAATTCATATCTCATATGAGAAGCTACTAAATGGTTATAATATCTAATATGAGAAGCTACTAAATGGTTATAATTAAAATACAAGTTATGTTGTATAATAATCATGACTTTAAAGCTATGAAATACACAATGAGGTAAATAACCCTTCTTTCGTGAGTCTGCAGAGAATGAAAAGGGGTTATAACATTTATAACATTTACATTTGTGATTCATCTAATATAAGTAAGTAGCAAAAAGACATTATGAAAAATAAATAAAAGAGACTTTGAGGAAGAAAGATATTCAGAGTTATGAAATTTTGTTTTTGAACAATAGTGGGAATCTTTTTAGTGTATGGAGTTCATGTACAAAGGGAGTGATGTTAAGAAAAACAGAGGTTTCGAGTTATTTTAATGAGACCAAGTTATATAGCTATAGTACTAAAATGACCTGCCACTTTAAAGTCATTTGTACAAAAAGCATGCAGTGTTGCAAATTACTTCTTGCTCAATATCTGGCTATGCATTTTTCCAAGATGTGTCATAATTTGTTTTTCTATAATTACAGTCAAATGATTACTAGTTGATGCATATTGGTAGATACAATATTTATGTGTATACATGTATTAAACACATTTTTTTAACTATCTCGTGGCCCCTTAAGTCTCAGTTAATTTAAATTGACTATTTGAGTCAGATATTACTGGTTTTGATTAAAAAGCTCAAATGATACAGGAAAAATGTTGTTACATATGGTCTTTCATTACTTAAAATTTTAGATAGAAATTCCAAAGAAAGTGAAGATTTGGCACCTCACATGCCAAAAAGAGGTGCCAACTAGTTTATTCAGATTTTGGTCATGTGTGGTTCTAAAATGCTTTTTCAACTTGTATCCTTGCATCTACTTCCAGGGTCCAAATAAGTGGGTGTTGATGAAGGATTGGTGGTGACAATTTCTCTGGAGGTCTTTGTTGAAGCATCTTGAGTTTAAGTACATGTAACAATTTATACTATTCTCCAAGCTGACCTCTATCTCATAGATTATAAGTGTCCCAGTGTATATAAAGTCTGTTCCCTGGAACTCAGAGGAAAAAGAACCACAGGATTGGTACTGGGTCCTTGATGGGAAAGTGTAAAGGCAGAAATGATTAGAACTGCCCTCAGCAGGAGAACAGGAAGAAAGGATTGAGATTCAAGAGTTTGGCAGAAAAATGCCATTTTCTCCTGGGCCAAACTAAGTATTATGGAAGATGTTTGGGTATGGATCACTTTGAATGATTCAGGCCTGCCAGTATAAAAGTTAGTGTCTATAAGAAGACATAGAGAGAGGAGTCATAAGCAATCAGTTGGATAATCGTGTCAGAGAATAGTGCAGTGGAAAATTTTGATGGGTGCCTCTGAAGAATTCTAAAAGGGCTGTTGAGAGTCTGAACCATAGCAGTTAAGAATTAATATAAAGCCAATAAATTTCAGAGAAGAGGTTGGTTGGCTTTGCCTTCCTTGTTGTCAAGAATAGAGGATCTATAGTAATTACCATAGTATCAAGTGGAATGGAATAGAGTTTACACATAGACTCATAAATATTTAGAATACTTGAAAGGTGACACACTAGGCTACACTAGGCTGTTGAGGGGAGAATAGAATATTCAATAAATGGTGCTAGAAAAGTAGGTATCTGTAGAATTTAAAGAAAGGAATATACCTACCGAAAACCTAAGCAATGTCAATTTCAATGGTGTATAAATGTGAAAGGAAAAATGGCATAGTCCCAATCCTGTGGTTATAACCACATTATAATGCATACACTTAATTTGTACAGTTTGTCAGACTTCCGTAAAACTTAACTCAACATATAATTGAACTATTTTGAGTACAATTTTCTGTTCATGTTACATTGACAATTAATGTGGTCATATGTTTTAGCGTTCAATTCATGTGGTCATATATTTACAAATATAGTATTTGTTTCTGCTATTGTTATTAATAAAAAAGTTAGTCATAGAAAATTTTAATACGGAAATATAATTTTTATGTGGACACAAATGTCATACTTGTACCTTAATTTTTATTTTGTGTTAATTACAAAATAATCAGAGAAAAGAAATCTAGTTTAATTTAAATTTTAAAGACACTTATGGGATATTCAAAGATTGGATTTTTTTAATCGAAAAATGTTGTGCTTCTGTTTGGACCTGGGTGGGACTGGAAAATTTTAATTTTTAAAAATGTTTAATTTTCTTAACTCATCTTCTTTAAGCTTTCATAAAATATAATTGAGGAAAGTAAACTTCAAAGTGCACAGTTTTATAATTTCTGACATAGTTATACACTCATAAAAATATCAACACAATTAAGTCAATGAACATGTCTATCACCTCTGAAGTTTCCTTTCACCTCTTTCAACTTCCCTCTGTAATCACTCTAAAGTTCCCATTCCCAGACAACCACTGATATTGCTCTCACAGTAGGTGAATTTAGATTTTCTAGAATGTTTGTTTAAAACATGGAATCATGTTGTATGTACTCTTTTACCTGACTTCTTTCATTTATCACCATTATCTTGAGATCTAACCCTGTTACTAGGTGCAGCAGTAATTAATTCCTTTTTACGACTGAGTAGTATTCAGTTGTATAGCAATGATGCAATGTGTTTATCCATTTATCTGTGGATGGTCATTTGACTTGTTTACAATTAATGGCTATTTCAGATAAAGTTGCTAGTAACATTTGGGGCAAGCTTTTCCCTTGACACAGGCATCCTTTTCTCTTAGGCAAACGTTCAATAGTGGGGTGCCTGTGTCATCTGTTAAGTGTATAATTTAAGTTTTAAAGAAATTGCTAAACTCTCTTTTAAAGTTGTTGCATCATTTTACATTTCCACCAGTAGTAGAGAGAATTCTACGTGCTCCATACCTTACCAACACTTGATAGGATCAGTTTTTGGTTGTTTTTTTTTAATTTTACACATTCTAGTGAGTGAGCACTGATATCTTTTATAGATTTCTTTGTCATTTTTCTAGTGACTAAAGATGTTGAGCATCATTTTGTGTTTCTATTTGTGACCTTTGTATCTTTCATTCTATTTTCTTACCTTTAAATAAGCTCAGAGTGGCAAAGCCAAAGACTATTAGGTACATACCTGTGGTTGAACAAGTTGGAATGTTGCTTGTTGTAATAAAGTAGATCACAAACCATGAAGAACCATAACGTCTCAGCAGGAGGGTAATCAAAAAGACTTGGGAGATTTGCACATGCGTTATGTAGCCCAGGTAGATTTCAAAAAGCTGGGATTTGTTCAGAATTTAGTGTTGCCAGTAACCAGGGACAAGTTTCTGATTGGGCATCTTAAAAAAAATTACTTATAATGCAAAATGAACAAATTAAGTCTAAATATGCAATTGTTAAAGAAGCAACAGCCATTTACAAAGAGGGAGTTTGCTTATTTTTGCAATTAGAAAATGTTCATGTTCATACCATGAACTATATTTGGATATGATTAAGGATTTAAATTGCTTTTGTCTGGATCTATTATTGTCACAGAAGGAATTTGTATATGTTGACAAACCCTAAAATTGTTTATATTCAACAGAACACTAATGCATAACTATGTACGTAAGAAGCTCCTTAAAACACCAAGTCTGGTAGAACCACACAAGCTCCGGATGTCAAAGAAGTGCTTTCGTCTTTTCCAAAATTGTTTGTTGATATTTTAATTAGGCTATTAATCGTCATTTTTAAATTTTAAGAATTTTTAATGTATATTCTTAACATATATATGATTTTCCAAACTCTTCTGTGGCTCGTCTCCCTTAACTGTCTTTTTTTAAAGAGCTGAAATTCTTAATTTTGATACAGTTCAAGTTATTAACTTTTATTTTATGAATTATTCTTTAGACGTCAAAATTAAGATATTTTGACAATCCAAAGTCACAAATATTTTCTTTTATGCTTCCTTCTGGCGGTTTTAGTACCTTAATTACATTGGCTTTTAAATGCTAGACTAATGTTGTATTCCTGGACTAAATATCACTTGATGATAATACATTGTTATTTTTATATATTCTTGAGTTTAGTTTGAGGGTGATTGATCTATAGTTTTTCTTTTTTTTCTTTTGTGGTGTAAAGTATTCCTTCTTTTTCAGTTTTATGGAAAAAGTTTATGTAGAATTGGCATTTTCTGTTTGGTAGAATTCTTCAATAAAGCCATCTGAGCTTGACATTTACTATGTGGGAAGATTTACTAACAAATGCAATTTCTTTAATAATCATAGTGCTCTTCTGATTAATTTGTTTTGAGTAATCTTTGGTAATTTATATCTTTCAAGTAATACGTCCATTTTATATAAGTTGTTAAATGTTTTCTATAAAATTGGTCATGGATTTCCTTCATTATTGATTTAATATCTGTAATATAGGGTAGTGATAACCTCTCTCATCCCTGACAATTGTTTTTTGGATCATCACACATTCACATGTTTCTGGACTTTTATGACTACAGTTTTATCAATTTTTTATGATCTTCTAAAAGAACCAGATTTTGCTTCCTTGATTTTCTATATTGTTTTCTATGTTCCATTTTATCCATCCCATTCTTATTTTTATTATTTCTTCCATTCTGATTACTGTGGGTTTCATTTGATCTTCTTTTTCAGGTTTCTCAAGAAATTCATTGAAGTTACTAATTTGAGACCTTTCTTTTTTCTATATGTGTATCTAATGCTACAAGTTTCCCTCTGTGTAATCCTTTAGCTGCATACAGATCCAAATTTTGATCTATTTTGTTTGCATCTCAATTCAGCTTGTATTTTTTTTACTTTTTATTTCCAAATATTTTTAGTCTCTCTGAGTTTTTTAGAATGTTTTTAGTTTCCAGGTGTCTTTCTGTGATTGATTTGTGACCGAATTTCATTGCCAGAGAATTTGATGTGCATTTTACAGCTCAGAATCATTTTCAATTTATGGAGGCTTGTTTTATGATTCCAAATGTGGTGTATCTTGGTAAATATTTTACAGTACTTAACAAGAATGTGCATTATATCATGCTATTGTTGGGAGATGTTTCCTACAAATGTCTATTAATTCAAGCTTATTGATGTTTGTTTACCCAGCTGTTCTATCAGCTTTTGCTTCACATGTTTTGAAGTTCTGCAGTTGGGCATATAAACATTTAGGATTATTGCAAACCTCTTTAAAACTGATGACTTTATGATTACGAAGTGACTTCCCTTATCCAGGGCAATATTCTTTCTTCTTAAACCTCATTTTTCCCCCCTGACAGTAATATAACTACGACAGACTTTTATTAGTGTTAAGGTAGTATACATTTCCCATTTTTTTACTTTTAGCTAATTTGGGTCTTAATATTTATAATTGTATTTCTGTAGGTAGCATACAGTTGGATCTTGCTTTTTAAATAATCCAGTCTTATAATCATTGCATTGTACTTGTGCTTAGTTGTTTAGACAACACATAGATAATGTGGTTATTAATAGTTACATTTAAATCTACAATCCCTTTGTTCTTTGTCATTCTTTCTCTCATTTTCTTCTCTTTTATTTTTTGATGATTTCACTCTATCACCTTTGCTAGTATGCTAACTATAGTTGTTTGTTTTATTAATTTAGCAGTTGCCTTGGTGATTATAGCATGCAACTATAGCTCATCATAATCTACTTTCAAGTAGTACCACTTGACTTCTTCTATAGGGTAGTATACAACAATATACTTCCATTTAGTGCTCTCCCTTCCCAGCCTTTGTACTATTTTATTTTACTTCTACATTTGTTATGTTTTACATTTAACTGTTATTATTTTTTTTCAAGAAGTCATTTGTCTTTTTAAGAACTTCACTTCTTACATTCATTATGTGACTACTATTTCTGGAATTGCTCACCTTTTATTTATATCCAGGTTTCCATCTTGTATCATTTTCCCTCTGCATACAAGGGTGTTTTAATGTTTGTTTTCGTACAAATCCACTTATGATGAATCTGTCAGTATTTCCATGCTGAAAAAGTCTCTATGTTGCCTTTGTGTTTTAAAAATATGTCACTGGAGATAGAGTGGATAGCTTTTTCATCTCTTTACTTTGAATACATTGCTTTCTTTTTATTCGGGATTACATTTCTCTGATGAATAATTGCCTGCCATCCTTATTTTATTTCTCGGTATGTGATGCACTTTTTCTCCCTTCTTTCGGCTACTTTTAACATTTTCTGCTTAAGGTTTATTTAGCTGTGTGACTCTGTGGGTTTTCATCATCCTTGACTATTTTTGAAGCATTAATTATTAAAATTTGTTTTGTTAACCTTTACCTGTCCCACATTCCAAGATTTCGACTTTATGCTGATTAGAGTTCATAAACCTTTTCCATAACTTATTGATGGTCTGTTCCTGTTTCTTTCTCCAGGCTATTTTTCTGTGAGCTCCTTTTGAATAGCTTTGATTGCTATAACTTCAAGTTCACTTTATCTTTTCTTCTGAAGTATCTATTTTTCAAGGCAGATTTTTAAATTTTTTATTTCATATTTTATATTTCCTATCTCTAGCATTTCAATTTAGGATATTTAGTATTTTCTTTGTTTCTACTTGACATATTCAGTCTTTTCTCTAGTTTTTTTAACAGGTGGAAATTAGTTCTAATAACTGTTTTCATTTCCTTGACTGCTATATATTAATTATCTCAAGCATACCATTCAATTTAGTTTGATTTTTCTACTCAATACGTCCCACATTTTCCAAATTCTTTGACTGTCTTGTTAAGTTTTTACTGGTTATCAGTCACTGTGAATTTTACATTTTGTGTACTGTAATGTTCTTGAGCTTTATTCTGGGACATGATGAAGTTAATTAAAAACACTTTGGTAATTTGGAGTCCTTATTATATTATTTACTATACTGTATCAGATTGACATATAGTCTAAGCCTAATTTTTCTCCCTATTGGGGCAAAAACATTCTATATATTCCACTCAATGCTCCATAAATTATGAGATTATCTACTCAGTCTTATGGAAACAGGGGACATTAGCCTCCTGTGTGAATGCCAAGGTCTTTTCCTTCTAATCCTTTCAAGTGTTTTCTCCCCTGGCCTTTGGTAGTTTGCTCATCTGCGTGTTCTGAAACTTACTGAGGTGAACCCCTGGGGGAAACACTGTGGGATTCTTTTCAGTTCTCTGTCTTCCCAGTTCTCTCTTGTTCAGTGCTCTTCCCTGTGCACTCTAGTCTCCTCGGCTTCCCCAATTTCCCATTTTCATCTCTGGAAACTGCAGGACTCCACTTGGCTTCATCTTCCTTGACACCCTGTCTTAAAAACTCTCTAAGGCAATACACTGGGATAATCAGAGTTCTCACTTCATTTTTTCTTCTTCTTGTTGTACGATATTTGATATTAAATATTTTGAAAATTGTTATTACACGTATTTTATTTGTCCTTTTCATGTTTTTTAGGCAAGGAAATAAATTTGTCTATTATGTCATTTTGGTCAGAAACAGAGTAATAATTTATTCTCTATTGCCCACAGATTATAAGTGCATGTGCCCATGTGATCCCTAGGAAATTAGTACTTTAAAATTATCTATTTGTTTTGGAGGCTGATAACATTAGAATGTTATTGCATGTCTAATTAACACCTGCAGTTACAAATGGAAGACATCATACCCTTCAGGCTCTGTGTAGTCCCCTACTTGGACTACTCTAGTGTTAATTCTGAGGAGGGCCACTCCTCTGATGAGTAAGAAGGCCAGCTAGCCTTTTCCAGACCCCAGTTTATGAGAAGCAATGATCACTAACTATATTGCTGGGGCTTACGCTCCAGGCTGTGCTGCGGTCTGTCACCCTCCCTTTCCCATGTCCATGGCTTTAGTTCCTGATAACAGCAATTCTTATGTGAACCTTCCTTCTACTTCATCTTTTTAAAAAGCTCTCAATTGAAAGTACATCCATAGTTTTAAAAAAATATTTATTTTTAAGCATATGAAAACATTTTCAATCAGTAATCTTGTAAGGAGCTAATTTTGTTAAAGAACGATTTAGGAATATCTGCTTTTTCACTCTCACTCTTTACACTCAGAACTATAAACGCACGACTTCAAGCTAATCCAGAAAAAAGATTTTCTTTTTACGTGACTTGAGGCCTTAGTCTGACAATCTGGTTTTTATTGCTAACCTCTCCCTTTAGTCTTAATTGTTCCATTTCATTAAGGTTAAATTTTCTGTTAGCATCTGAGCATGTCTAAAACACAGAAGTCAATTATTCACACTTTAGTGGAATTATCCCAAGATCTATGTAATGTTTTTTGAATCATCTGAAAATAATAAAAGTTGTAAGTTAAGAAAATGAAGCAATGGGACCATATATATTGATATTCTACTTTGCCAGATCACAAGCATATATATTCATCTTTAAAGAAGAAAGTTCACATTCACACATGCACACACACATATGCTCACACAAATTTAATGTTTTTTTCTGTAAGTGTTTTGTTGTATGTATTCATGGCAGTTTTATATCTCAATTACACACTTCTAATTTTCCACTTGGAAGATGATTATTCTGAATCAAAATTTATTTTTGAGACATCGTTCTTTGAATTCTGTACTAAAAAAATGCAATTAACTTGCACAAATTATAGTGCTCCAAGGGCATTCTTCTTTTTCTGAGGAGCAAACTATAAAAACAAAAATTAATAATCACAAATGAAAAAATAGTTACACAGAGGTAATTTTTTTCCTGTTGATTTACTTCCCCCTACCAGTACAATCTTTTATAGTACATTCTTATTTCTCTATAATAAGAATTGCTAATTGAAAATGAAAATATTTCTCATTCCTCTTTTTACTCCTCTCCTCCAAAAAGCTTGACAGTTATGAGAGAATATACTTAGAAGAAAACACACCTGCGTTATTTCAAGGACTTTTCTCTTCATACTTCCTGTTCTAGGTATCAAGTTTGTCCATTTTGTTTGGGTTTCTAATCAGCTACACTTCTAAAGCAGTGGTTTACTGTTTCAGTTCTTTCTCAAAAGCTTGT
Source organism: Arctocebus calabarensis (assembly GCA_963573935.1). Classification (NCBI taxonomy): domain Eukaryota; kingdom Metazoa; phylum Chordata; class Mammalia; order Primates; family Lorisidae; genus Arctocebus; species Arctocebus calabarensis. The sequence goes on along the minus strand of CAUYON010014627.1, from coordinate 12,200 downwards.
GATACTTTCAATGAATTAAATTTTAAAATTAAGAAAAACATTCACTACCTATAGACTATGCTAAGCACACAATAAAACTTTTCTGTATTAATGCTTCTGATTTTTTATAAGCTAGTCCGTTTGAAAAAAAATACTAGAAAAATAAAAACATTCTTAAAAATGTTTTATTGATGGAGTTTCCCTTTTTAATCCAGACTAGAGTACAATGGTGAAATCACAGCTCATTACAGCCTCAAAACTCTTGGGCTCAAGCAATCCTCGTACCTCAGCCTCCATCCCAAGCAGGTAGGACTATAGACCAGTGACAGCATGCCCAGCTAAGGACATATATTCTATCCCAATCTCTTTGGGAAAGTCTGTGCTTATCTGCCATGCTTTAAGTAAAAACTGTTTTCTTTTTTTCTTCTAAAATGAGTCCCAGTTGCTTTGTTTCCATGGTCCCCTTTATCACCTTAACTTAGCTGAACTTGCTAGTTCTGCCGAGTGACCAGAACAGGTGCACTGAACAACTTGAGGGGCTTGGAGACCTCTGACAACTAGATATATTAAAAAATACTTTAGACTTTGTGGATATTGGTATTTGTTATATTTATTTTCATTTTTCACAAACTCTTTGCTAATTTCTTTGCTTTTTATAAGTGCTTTAAAATGCTATCTGCACAAATGTGTGTTCGTGTGTGTCTTTGTATTGTGATGATGAGCTAAGACTGGCTTTGAGGTAAGAATAGAGACTGATCACAGTGAAAAAGTGTTATTTGAATTGTAAAAATATTGGGGGCACATCAGGGTTTGATTTTTTTCTGTCTACCTTTATTTTAAAAGCATGTCTATTTGAAAAAAATACCTATGTTTGAGACCCCAGATCAATATTAGAGCAAACATGGTTTCCATTCAGTATTATCTAATTCTAATTAAATCTCTACATACATTTACACTTTAGAGTCAAGTTAAGCTGATTCTTCTGGGACATAACACCAATTATGCAAATAGATAAATGGTATATTTCTTTTGATAATATCAGTCTGAATTTTAGAGTATAGGCCAAATAATATAACATGCATGTAAAAGCATTTTCAGACTGTGTTCTAAATGCACATTTTTTTCTTTAAAGAAAAAGTTTAAAATCACCCATGCTGAGACAGAGGAGAAACTGTTTAGCCCATTTTAAGATGAGGTTATTGAGGTCAAAGTTATTAAGCATTTTACTTAAAGTTGCCTGGTGAAGCCTGTTCTAAACTAATTTTTCTAGCACTCAGAATTATTTTTTCAGTAGCTTAATTAATCCTTTGATTGATCTAGCATGGGCGTACAAGACAAAAAGTTTTAGCTTTTGAGTAACCAAGAGCACATGGAATGAGGAGAACCTTTGGGAGAGTAGAAAATTACATATAAATATGGATAATGTTTTTGGAAGATTAAAGAGCTGGTTTTTATTCTTTTGACTCTAACTTATTGTATTCAAATGTACTCAGACTAAGAACTCAGGTGAAAAAGTGAAGTGATTTTCACGGTCATGACATGATATTTGGCATTCGTCATTGTATGGCTTTGTTTATGTGTTATTTGCAAGAGAGTGATTATAAAGCAATGCATATTAAATCACTCAGACAATACTCCACAAATGATAATGACTATTACTAATTAGCTGATCGTTGAGCTATAATTACTCCAGGATAAATTAAGCTATGGGTATTAAAGATAAGTAAGAAAAGTAATGAAGTGCTTGTGGCACAGATTTTTTTTTTCATATGTAGTACACGTAGCCGAAGAGAACAGAGCAGGCTTGATTTTCACACCCTTTAGCTCTGCCATCCTCTGTTGGTATAAAGCAAGCAAACCAGAACTTTTAAAGCCTAACCTGAAAAGTTCAGCTGAAATTAAAGATTTTATTTCAGAATAGCTTTCTTGATGGTGAAGTATTGTTTTGCACTGTCCGTTTTGATCCCACTTGTTTTCATCATGTTATTTTCACAAGGAAGACTTTTACAGTTACCTTTGGAGAAGCAGCAATTTATTGTTAATGAAGCTAAATGTAGCTCTGAAATTTAATATTCTATAATAGTGTTGGATAAGATCAACCAAGACACACAATCATTCGGTCAGTATGAAGTTTTGAGACAGATTGTGTTTTGGTCCCTAATTTCAATTCCAATGAACACAATCAATAGCATCCTTTCCGATTCACCCAGGCAAGTTACAAATTGCTGGGCTTATCATTGCTGTTGGGAGGGCTTCCTCTGTTTCTGTCTGTGTAGATTTTACATTTCTTGAATTTTGTGTGTCTCAAAACTTTTGTAATGACCCCCATATATTATGTTCTAATGACTGATAAGTTGTTATTTGAAATTGATATCACAAATGGTATTGTATTGTAATTAATCCAATAAAAATCAAAAGCAACACCGAGTTCTCACATTAAAACATTCTTCCTGGATTCTCTGTGTTTGCATCCATCCATGATTGAACTAATGTACACAGCTATGATTCAATAAAAAAAATAAATAAATAAATAAAAGAAAATACAGATGACTTGCTATTGTGGCATATGTCAGCACATGTCAGCTAATATAAAAGTTCATATAAAATGAGTTAAAACTCATGAAAATGGTCATGTCTTTTGATGTCTTAAAAGTTAATTCAGAAGAAGCAACCTTAACCTATAGTAGACAACATGAACCATATAGGTTTGGGAATTCTGTGATTTTTGACTTTTAAAGTCAAGCACTGATTTTAAAGATTCTATTGGATTGTGGTCTCAATTTATATGTGATCCTTGGTGGTTTTAATTTGAATTTCAGTCTTGCTTAAGTTTTAATGCTCAAGTAATTTTTCTTTATAACACATTTGGGTCCTTAAGTTTGAATGAGTTTAGCATGGAAGATAAGTGCTTGCTAGATTCATCTCACCAATCTACTGGAATCTTTCCATTCTGGCATCAAGTAAAAAGAAAATAAATAAATGATGATGAACTTAGAATTTTAATAGAGTGTACTTAATCTTCTGTAGCTTTTTTCTAACTGTGAATCTAATGTTATCTGCTTCCTTTCTTAATTATAATATTGGTGATAACAGTGTAATGGATCATGCAGAACAGCTTTTCTGTTACATTAAAGTCACAGTAGTACAGCTGGTAGAAGTTTGCTGCTTTTCAGTACTGACACATAATACTCTAGGAAGTTCTGCTGAAGCCTTCTATTCTTGAAAATCTAAAGAGCCCTTTTGAGTTCGGCAAAGTCTAATATATTCTTATCCTGTCACAATCTCAAATATTCCTGTTTCCAGGTATACCAAGAGAAAAGAATACAAGGCTAAATGAGAATGGGTTCTCTCCAGCTTGGTGTTTCAATGCATTTGAAAGACACATTCTGTTTTGTCTGGGAAGTCAAATAAAAAGTCAGCTTTTAGAAAGATACTGTGATCACATTTTCACACCCTGAGTCAACCTTTGTCTCTCACAAAGAGATAAATGACTTGTCTGCAAAATCCATGGACAAACTCACTAAAGCCAGCCTCTACTGTCTCGACATTGCTAGAATTCGCCTATGCTCTCGAGATGCTAATTAAGGGATCTGAATGTTCACTGCAGCCCTAGTAGCTGCATTTATTTAGCCTGAATGTTTGTTGTCTGTTTAGAATATGAATGGACTTTCTTAGGAGCTGAATGTGCTGTGGTGAACATGTATACCCAAAACTGACTTGATGGAAGTAACAATTTAGCAAAGACACATAAAAATGCCTGTGTAAACAAGGATATCATTACACATTATAATAAATGTTATTAATAACAAAATACAGAGTATTTTAAGAGAAGCTAATAGGAACAAGGAAGGCCTTTTGTAGAAGACACATTTTATCTTTTTTTTTTTTTTTTTGAGACATAGCCTCAAGCTTTCACCCTGGTTAGAGTGTTGTGGCGTTACAGCTCACAGCAATCTCCAATTCCTGGGCTTGGGCGAGTCTCTTGCCTCTGTCTCCCAAGTAGCTGGGACTGCAGGCACCTGCCACAATGCCTGCCCATTTTGGGGGTTGCAGCCATCATTGTTGTTTGGCGGGCCCGGGCTGGATTGGAACCCACCAGTTCAGGTGTAGGTGGCTGGCGCCTTAGCCCGTTGAGCCACAGGGGCTGAGCCAAGACACATTTAATCTGACATCTGAATGATAACAGTTAGCTTAGAACACAGAATAAGGAATATTCCAGGGAGCAAGCACAACATGAACTTCTTGTAATACCTGATGTCTCTACATCAGCTAGGCTTACCACATGGCCATAGGGCTTACGTTTCTTTTTAAATGTGCTGCAGTGTCATGCTTCCAATATTTGCTGGAGTCGAACAAACACCTGCTTCAGTGTTTCTGTCTGTATGGGATTCTTGTGTGGAGCAGATTGTACATAGGCAGTTTACGATATTTGACATTTCACACAAATCAAGTGTGGAAGCATTCAGTTCCTTTTATTTGAAGGTCAATACCACATTCATCGCTCTTGTATTGGAACTACATCCCAAGGTTTTGTGACAGACAAAATAACACCGAGACCACACATTTATTTTTGTTCTTTGAATGAGAAGAATAGTGATGAGAGAGAGCAGAGGACATGCATTTTATCACTGGAATTAAACTGGTCATTGACAACTCAGCTGTAAACAAGCTTGAAAGAACACTGATATTTCTTTAGTCTCTGGCTGTGCAGGAATAAAACATGCTAGAAGAAGGCTAGAGAATGAAGCCTGGAGGCTTGTGAAGGAGGAGAATCATTGAGGAATAAAATTTTCTGTTTCTTACCCCATGAATGAAATTATAACATTTAAAATAATTTCTACCTTCTTACATAATAATAAATAAAATGTGAATGTCCTATATTTTAAATGTTGATATACACAGAGCACAGAGTAGCTTTCTACTTACTACAAAAAAAAAATGGTCTTTGGAGCCACAGAAAATCCTACTAATTTAATTATCCCATGAATTTAATCTTTAGGTATTGTATAAGTCCCAGTAGGGATTATTATTAATTCATTTGGGACTCTTAAGTTTTTGGTAACTACAGTCTAGGAATCATAATTCTTGATTCTATGTCATGTACATTTTTCAGAAATGAAATAATTCATTTTTTTCTCATTAAAAAAAACCCTACTGGAGAATAAAAACATCGTCTGCTGGATGTTCCCCTGCTCACTTTATGTTCCCTACCAAGAAGGTGGCCCAGCATAACCGTGCTAGGCCAGACTCAGTGTATGGCTGACAACAGTGTTGTGTGGATTTGCAGGATGCCTACAAGCTCCTCTTTCCTCTGGAGCCATGCCCTGACCACAGGCTCCTGTTATAATGAATTTGAGCCATTGTCAATTTCCTGATAACTGCACAGAATTGTGGGAGTGAGGTCGCTCCCTGGAAGTGCACTTGCTTTGCGTCCTTCAATACAAGCCCCAGAACACTTCCCCACAGGCTCAGGCTTCGTGTCTGCATCAGAGGTTTTCAAAGTTACCTGTCTTCACTCTCTGGCTCCACATTTGGCATTCAGTTTTTAGCTGCTACAGAATATAAATAAATCAAAATAATTAGCTTGGTGCTCCAGGATTTACTTTCAAGAAAATTCTGAATTTCAATAAGATTACTATGATTCCCTTCTGATTTGAGAAAGATGTCCACAAGCATTTCAAATACAAGGTTTTGTGGTTTAGTGAAAATGATATTTGAGATGTCATTTCAGACTACCGTTTAAATGTACCAATTTATCTTTAAAGCTCTAAAATGTTTATGTATACTGAAAGTACATTTTATTTATTAGAAGATTCTCCATTTGAGAATGTGCTTTTAGGATTAAAGATTTACTCCCATTAAATGATTAAAGTTCTCTTAGTAAAATGAGATGTAGCCTACATCTTATTCTGATTTCCCTCATACTTTTGTTAAGATTTTTATTAAAATATACCAAAAGTTATCAGAATTTTCTTTAAAGGCAGTGAAACAAAATGAAAATTACTCATTCTGGCTACATTACCCTCATGAGCCTGGTACTCTTAATGCAATTAAGAAGATTATTCTAAAGTTTTAAATCTAACTTGTACCTAGAGAATAGTAAATAATAGTAAAATAGCTTTCAAAACGTCAGTAGAATAGAGGAAATTTTTGTCACACTGGAATAGGTTCCATCATTGCACATTTATCCTTTGATATACTGAGACATTCTCTAGGCTAACGATGTAGCTTCATCTCACTTGTCATGTCAATTTTTAAAAATTATAACTCAGAACTTTCGCACAAGAAAACAATATAGCTGATTCATCAAAAGCATTAATCAACACTCATAACAACTTTTAGGATATATTTCTTTATAATTTACAAAGTGACCTTGCATTCATTTTCTCTACCCATCACTCTAACAGCAGCAAGAAGTAAGTTAAGTCGGCCTATTATCTCCATTTTTACAGGTGGCTGAACTTAACCATAAGAAGTTAGTTATTTGGGGATTTGAGGCCAAATTTTATGAATAAATAGAATGCAGTTCATTCCGCATCACAAAAACTAAATTTCTATAAATAATAAAGTTTTTGTCTTTATTCTGAAATGTATACCCTATTTTATAACAAAACTTACTTCACATTTATATTTTTTAATTGAATATCCTTCATTTACTGAGCAGTATACTAGATGGTTCAAGTTCATGGACGCTCTGGCAAAAGTTCTCTTAGTTCTCTCACTATAACAATGTAGGCATCAATGGTCAAAATACATAAATTTAAATAAATACATAATAAAGAGAGAAAGAGGAAGAGAACATTTTTCACATTTTTTGGATACATTAGTTTGTGAGCAAGATTGTAATGTTTATGACATTATAATCAATTTTAAATCAATGACTATAATTATTGAGTCAATGGAAAACACAGCAAAATATTGACAGGTATTTAACAGCTCCATCAGGCCCTGTTGACAGCTGGAGAAATTAATGTAGGCTGGCATGAGATGAAAGCCAGTACTGCTCAGAAAAGTCATGTAAGTTTGCCTTTACGTGTTATTACAGCAGTTACAACGTGACAATATATATATATTGTCTTTATGTTGTTAGCCCGCAGCTTCGGGGTTGCCACTAGAGTTTAGTAGTGAAGCAAACATTGGGAGTTATTCTGAGGAGGTACTTAGGAAAAGTCTCCCACCCACACTACAAACTAAAAGAAGAAGTATCATAGAAGCAGAATATATGTGGCAAAATATTAGGGACAAAAGGTTCATTATTTTCTTCTTAGTCTTCTCTAATAATTGTAATGATCATCTCACCTGGAGACACATCCCCGGCCCTTTGGGGTAAATATATAATTTGCAGTGGAGGTTGGTGACCAGATGGAGACAAAATGACTCCAAGGACCTACAGATCTTACACATCAAAATCAATTGGGAACATACTTAGTTCTTCTCATCTTCATTTAGTATTGCTTTTATTATAATTAAGACTTTAGTCAATCGACTAGCTCGGGGTGATGGATGTTTGATATTTTGCCCATGTATCTTATTTCTTTCATTTCTGTGTGTGTCAAAATGTTCCCACCATCTACATTCTCCTCACTTAATGGAATCATCATATTGTAACGTTTGAAACTAATTCTCACGAATCATGCATTTCCACCATAGTTTTAGTGAATAATTTATATCCATGTGCTAGTAGTCTTTTACAAAACAGGCTCATTTTCCCTAAGAATGGTTCAATATAGGAAACTGGGACATGAATGAATATTAGCCCTAATTCACCGTTTTACATTATATACATATTATATATAGAGAGATTTCTATATTATGGTTTAATTTTGAAGAATTCTTTACTTGTATGTTAGGCAATTCTAAATAGAAATTTAATTTACTAAATATTTACAGTTATTTTTTCTATATGCTTTTTTATCTAGGAAATGTAACTTCATAAAAGCCCATTCCATTATTTTGTTAAGCAACTGAAAATATAAAAGCTAATTCCTCAATATCCAGAGCTACTAAAATTGATTATTTAGGGCATTCAGCTGTGTTATTTTTCTTTAATCATACATGTGGGTGCTTAAAATTTAGAGTTTTACTGATTAGGTATGGCATTATATAAACCTTTTGTATTATGTAAAACTAGAAATAGAAGTTCAAACAAAAAGTTGAGTACTGGTACTCTTATGCTATTTGGAGATATCAAGTCTTTCTCTGTAGGTGACAATGTGGAAGTTGGTTGGAGCATTTTACCAATGGTCATAATGCCACTTTGTTGTTCTGCAATGAGAGGCATTTCTTAAACTGCACTTGATAATGATGCTTTTTCTTCTTGTGAAATAACATTATATGAAAAATTAGAAGTTTTATAGCATAGCTACCCTTTAAGACTGGGCAATTCCCTTGTATGGATACCATGCCCCTTTACTCACACGCAAGCTGTGGCTAGCTTTGTGTCAAGAAGGTTTGGTTTCTTTAGTGAAGGAAAGGAATAGGGTGTTTTTTTTCTTTCTTGTATTACCATCAGAATGTGCAGTAGAATAAAGAGCAACATTTTCAGAAAGAGAAGAGTTTCCTGTCTTCCATATTCTTACTCTTCTAACTAAGACATAGTTAACAGAAGACACAGTTGATAAGCCAAGGTCACATAAGAATTAGCAGGACCATAACTATCTTTGGCCAGATCCAGTCTTAGATACAAAAACACGTAAGGCTGGAATATTTCATCATGTTTCTTAATCTAGAGAGGTTCTAGAAGTCGCCTGACTTGGACCCTGTTTACTTCATTCATATAAGAGTTAAACAATCCACATTCGTAGTAGGTAATATCCTTGATAATCACCTCAAGACTCTCTAGTAAAACTGCCTGATTGTAAGAATGTTCATGAAGTCAGCTTTGTGGAACCAGAGCAGGTTCATTATCTAAGTACCTGTCAGAGTTGTGCTAATAAACAGTTTGGATATTGGCTTATCCTGTAAGGAAGAAAATCTCAATGCTTCTCGAAAGAATATAAAAGCTTCACTATCAATAAAACAAAAAACACAACAGCAAGTGTGACCTTTGGTTTAGATTTCCTTTTGGCAACATTAATTGCTAAGAGAGGTTGCTTCGTTTGTTTTTTTTTCACACTAATTTTCTGAGAATAAGTTAGTTTCTGGATGTAAAATATTTAAGGAAAAACCATTGACTTTTTGGGGTCAATTGACCTGATACTTTGCAACAGCCATGCTGGAGGTTATTCATGAGAGCTACTCTGTGACAATTTACTGTTATTCTGGCTGCCACATTGGTTTTGCAATGAATTTCTTTCTGCCTGTTTCTTGGACATCTGATTAACCAGGATTTAGACACAGCCAAACTTTTAGCTTTACATTTGAAAAATAAGTGAAGCTTTTCTAAGTTGATCCTTCCACTCTTTTAGTTTTATCATTCTTTCTATTACTCCTCTCTCCTACCCCATGTCCAGTAGGCAGGAGAATGGTTATTCTTTCATTCAGAATGTCCTACCATTTGTACTGCAGGTGTACGTTCCTGTCCCCAAACTCTCCTCCCTCTGATCTATTTCTAAGTCCCTCTTCTTGGAACTTGGATCTTTTCCTTTCTGACGTAGAATTACAGTGTAGTTAATATGTCCTGAGAATACACTGCATCGTGACATTCTGGAGTCAGCCGTCTGGATTCCCCCTCTGTAATAGCTTGCTAGAGCTGTAAGAATGAAGTATGTGTCCTACAAACTGAGAGATTTAAAGTGTAGAAATGTATTATCTTACTTACTGTTTGGGGGATACAAATCTGAAACCAAGGGTTGATGGGGGGGTCCATCAGACATTCTGTGTGTGTGTGTGTGTGTGTCTGTCTATCTATAAACTTCCCTGTTTTATAAGAGTATCAGTCATAATGAATTATGGGTCCAACTCAAGCTGGTATAACCTCATTGTAACTATGGACCTGATTGCCAAGTAAATTCACATTCTAAAGTACAGGCGGTTAAGACTTCAGTGTATAAACTGGGGTGAGGAGAACACAATCCGATTCTTAACAGCCTTTTATATTAACCTCCCTGAGCCAAAGATTTTGCATCTGTCAAAATTAGAATAATACCATGATATACCCATAGTGTTTTTATAAAGATTGAATTCATATCTGTGCTTAGAATGACGCATAGCATATAATAAGCTCTACCAATAGTGTATAAATGTAATATTTTTGATTTTAATATTTTTTAATAAAGGTATTTGAAAAGTGTAGCGGCAGTGCCAAGAAAAAAGAGCAGGAGCAGAGAGGTTCAGGCCAGGTTTACTGAAAGGCCCATACTCTGCCTGGGCAGGGCAAAGATGGTGTGTGGACCAGAAGGCAGTAAGAGACGCTGTTATATGGGGCCATTAGGGGTGGGCTATTCCACAACTTGCGTAGAGGGCATTGTTGGGTTAAGGACCTTTGGTGCAAATTTTGGATTTTGGGGCTAACTAGGTGCTTTGTGTCCTTTGTCTTAGGAGGAGAGGTGAAAAGGGGAGTGGAGGGTTTGTGTAGAGTCATGTTAGACACCCCAGCAATATTTAGGGAAAATATTTTTGACTCTAAATGGCCAGAGTTTGTGGGAGCTATATTTATTTTCAGCAGGTAGAACTTTTGTTTTTTTTGTTTTCTTATTTTTTTATTTTTTAGATGTCAAGTAAAATGGCATTTAGGAGAGAATTATGACATCTGCTTCTATAATAAGTACTGCTTATAGCTTCTGACATATCATGGTCACCTGGCATTTAAAAATCACATAGATTGCTGCCAGATCACCAGACAAGTCTTGGTAGTGTGTTCCAGTAGCTCTCAGGAATCGGATCGTGTATTTCAGGAGAGTCATGTGACTTAAATTCTTTATGGTTTATTTGAGGAAATTGCTATGGGCATTTTTTTTATGTGAAACGTTTTTAGATTTTAATATAAAAGTCTTACATGTACATTTTCTTACATTAAAGTATAGGAAAAAGAACATGCCAGAAAACTCTCAGGATAATTAAACTAAAAAAAAAAACCATATTCAATACTGTTAAGATGCAAATGAACAACATATTGCATTCTGATACAGGTGCATAAATGTTTGTACATCTATAATTTTGATAATAATAAAGCTTTGAGGTTATTTTTATGCATGCATTTTCTAAAAACCCATTAACACCTCTTCCACTTGCTTGCATTTTGTGTTTTATGTTGTGATATTGACAAAATGGTAAAGTTCTTGCTGTAATTTGCTTTTCACATTATTTTTAAGTGTGCTGCAAACTCATATGAATAAAGATTGTAAGAAAGATTTTGGGGCAATTAAAAAATGAGCAAGAACTCAAGGTTCCAAAGTGATGGAAAGAAGCTAAATGATGTAATAAAAAGTTCAGGCCTTTGGAAGAATTTTACATTTTATTTTGGCAATGTAGACTTTAACTCTTATTTGTTGTATTTTTCATCAACTTTATTGAGACATAATAGTCATATAATAAACTGAACATAAATGTTATGATTTGGCAAACTTTGAATTATATGCTTATACATCCATCACCATATCAATGATAGCATATCTATTACCCCAAAAGTTTCTCTGTAAATTTTCATAAACCCTCCTTCTTGACCTACCCCTGCCTCATCCACTATCCCCAGGAAATCATCATTCTGGTTTTTACCACCATAGGTTAATTTGCATTTTGCAAAAAAATATACTTCTGAGTGACTGGCTATGTCACTCAGCACAATTTTGTGAGATTCTTCCAGGCTACTTTTGATATCCATGGTTTATTCAGTTTTATTGATAAGCAATATAACATTTTTGGCAATATCACGGTTTCATAGGACCTTCATTTGTAAATTGAAAATAACCCAACTGATGAACAACAGGTAAAATATCGAACCTAAGCTCTCACCTGAAGCACCTACAAAAAGAAGCACAAAGTAAATTAAAAGCAGGTAGAAGGAAGGAAATAATAAAAAGTGCAAAAACCAATGAAACTGAAAATAAAACAATACAGAAAATTGATAAAATAAATACTGTGTTTAAAAAAATCAATAAAACTAATAAATCTAAAGAACGAAGACAAAGAAAAATGGGAAGCTATACATTTCTAATCTTAAAATGATAGTAAACTTCACCACAGACATACCGATCTCAAAAAGATCCAAGGGAATACTGCTAATCATCTACATAACATAAATTGGACAAATTAGATGAAATGACACAATTTCTCAGAACTTA